>SNQJ01S0044337.1:63935-89990 GCA_010110895.2 Picea sitchensis | reverse complement strand
TGCTACTAATTTAAATGAATGACAAAGGTACCTTCTGTTGCCCTCGATGAGCCACTTGGGGGTGACAGCCAAAGGACACTATCACCGTAAAACTTGTATCCTGTAAATTGAATCATACAGTAGCCATTCAGGACAGTTCCTTCGTTGGCTCCTACTGGACATACGCTTAAATTTGTGTAGATACTGTTGAGGCACAGACTACAGCGATCCATAGTAAGGTCTCTCCAACATTCAGCCAGAGAATAAACCCCATAATCACTTAGTGTACTGTAACGCACCTTAGTGGACACAGTTTTCTCCACAAGCCTGGTCAAAAGACTGGCGATCCGCCAATTAAATCCCCCTCCATTTTCTGATTTACTTTCATTGCAGAGTCCATTAAAGATGCCGAATGAACTTAATTTTGGATCGAAGTTCTGAGTGGAATATCTCAAAAAGCATAGACCGACATGAATGCTTCCAGAAGTACCGTTACAGATTTGACGCAGCCTATCTCCAGCGCGTGAAGCGCATGTCCGACAAGCGGAGGCATTGAGGTCTCCCCTGCACTGAACAAGGCCGTACATCTTATCTCCATTCTGTCCATACCAGGAAATATTGTAGCCTGTATTGCTAACGTTTTCAACCAACGAATTCAGAACAACATTCAAGTTCCTTTCCAAAGCACTCCCATTCATGATATTGCCTGGCCCGCACCTGCGAACCGAAAAATTATAAGTATCAAACTGAGCTACTGATAACCTTAGTAGTGAAAGCATGAAGGAGAGAAATAATTTGGTTTTTGCAGTAAATTGAATGATATTCCTCGTGTGGGAAGGGGCCATTCTGTAATAGTTATTGAAATCACTCAGATGCAACTTAACTTAAAAAGAATCTGCGCTCGTCCGTTCCATTTGTATATTTTAAGGAGAGCCGAATGAGGGGTAATGTGTAAAGTCGAGCAAATGTGAAAAGAGGGTTTTATGATAGATACGCGTGCGTTACGCGTAAAGTCGAGTGGAGTCAAGTCAAGTCATCTCGAATCTTGAACAAGAAAAGCATTTACGAAACATTGTTTATCAATTATGTTGCTTCCCACTAAGCGATCGATGTGATGGGTAATTGTCTCTTCATCCAACTTTTTCGGTATAATTTCTTTAAAATAATAAACAGAAATTAAATAATTTTATTAAATAATAAAAATATAAATTTTTAATAACATTTTATATTTTTATATGTATATTAATTTTTTGTTTTATTTAAATTACACATTAAATTGATATATATATATATGAAACTTTTTTATTTATATAACAAACAATTTTTCTAAAAACAATTTGAGTATTAAAGTCTATGAAACAGTATATACTCTATCTCTTTTAACTTTTTATGAAAAGCACAAATTTTTACCATTAAATCTAATAGTAATTATGCTTTTATTTAATTTTCTAAATTTCAATCTTCTAATTAAAATCAAAATCTCAATATGTAGAATCTTATCTTAAAATTCGGGCTGCCGTGTTCAATAAGGGCGACGCGATTTGACCGGGCAGTTCAATTTTCAATGAAGAGGAAAAGTTAGTGCGAAAGTGCTTTCACGAGTCAAGTTTAGATTCCATTTCAAATCCACAGACCACAAGAAAATATCGTTCGATCATCTATGCTTCCTCTCTAGTGAGGTTTCGTATATAACACGGGATTTAAATTCATATGGAGAGTAACAATTTTCCTGATTTAATGTGGTAAATAGATACATCTGTTAAAATTGAATAACATTTACCAATATTTTCTCTTTGCCACACAAAAAGAGAACATACTGATGTTTAATAAATTGTGGAAACCAATATGATAATGTAAATCCAATTAGCGGTTGAACATAATTTTTGCCGATGGGATACCAACCAATTACACATTAACTATTTCTTAGTAAAATGTCTAAAAAAAATGATATTTCATATGTAGCACTTTGAAAAATATATATATATATATATATGTATGTATGTGTGGATTCAAATCTAATTATTAATGTTAATAGGTCAAGTTGTGGTTTATTGCAGTGTGAAAACTACCAAAATTATATATATATATATATTGGAATTCAAATATAATTATTAGTGTTAATAGGTCAAGTTGTGGTTTAGTGGTTGGCCTGAGCTGCACGGTTTAGTCATGGGTTGATTAGTATATTATGAGAGTTCAGTGTTAGCATCAATTGATTCCTTGTGACTTAGTGGTTGGGACATATTGCTGTCATGAAAATTGTCTAAGTTCAAATTGTTGAGGTGCAAATCTCTTGTATGTGTAAAGAAAAGTGTTTAACCTTTCAAAATTAAATTTTTTTCTCATAAATAAAACTTGATACATTTTGAAAAAGTATATTAACTTCAAAATGATGTTATTTTCATCTAACTTAAATCTTATTTATTTGTATGTTTATGCTTTCATTCTAATTTATAATATAGTTTAAGACGTTACTCACAATAAAAATATTAATTTAAGAATAAAACATAATGTTTTAATAATAAAATATTGTTTTGATAGACTTATTTCATTTTTTTGGTTTGTATAGGCTGACAATTCCAAAATGTGCATGGAGGAGTGATGAGTGAGAAGGAGCATATTGTTAAAAGAATGATGGTACAACTTAAGTGAAATGTAGGTTCGCGGTGATGATAGGCACTTAGCATTTCCATAGCTTGGGTGGAGAAGGCATTAGGGTTATTGTTTCATGGAGGCGGATTTGGATATGATGGATTATGGTGAAGGTGAGGAGCAAAGTCCAAGGTCTATTTTCCTCACATGCGATGAGTTGTTTGAACTTTGGGATAGCTCAAGGTACTGAATGGGATTTCAATAGTATAATTCATGGTGGATGAGGCAATGTTAGACCTGTAAACTAGCAACACATGTATGGTTAAGAGCACTTTGGAAAGGTTGCCACAAGTACCAATGTAGATTGCTGGGCAGGATCCGATGAGGTTGGCATTGAATACATCTGAGAGGAATCAGTTCGAAGGTAGTATGGAGGTAAACACTTGTAATAGTTTTCATTTGGATCATCCTTGGGTAGCTAATATTCAAAATGGATTTTCTCAAGAAGATTTGTTGCATCATGTTAATAGTGATGGAGTGGAGGGAATTTTAAAGAGTGAGCAAGTAGAAGGGAATTCCATGGAGGTGTAGGAGCTAGTAGGTTGTGCTACCAGAGACGTGAACAAGAATATTAGTGTAGAGATATGTTCGGCTCGTAAAAAAAAATGCATCAAAGATAGGCCTAAATATGTTAATGTGGTGATCGAACATTATGTGAAAATGTTAGAAGTTGAGGGTTTGATGGTGAAGGCCCTCAAAGGCAGGTTCATGGGTAAATTTGTCAAGAGTGAAACCCTAAAGGGGTGGTTATTAGAACATTGGAAACCTATATTGGGTTATCTTCCAATGTTTCATATCTTGGTGTGGGGGTGGATTTTATTTACTTTGAAGAAGAAAGAGGATGTTAATTTGGTAATGGCTAAAAAATGGATATGGGGACCATTGGGTATTTTTATAAAGCATTGGATGCTTAGCTTCGATTGACATAGAGAGCTAAACCATGTCCAAAAAGTTTGGGTGTTTTTTCCTGGTCTTCCCTAGGAATTGTGGCAAAGTAATATTTAGGAAAATGTGGGTAAATTATATTTGATGTTTCATATCTTTTGAGGATGGTTTGTTGGAGAAGTTTGACAAAAGAATCACCTACATCTTGGTGGAAGTCGAACTACAGGAGGGTCTTTTGCTGGAAATGGAAATTGAGTGGGGCTCCTAGAAGTATACTCCAAAGATTGATTATTGAAATTACCCTTTAGATGTGGTAATTGTCTTGGGGTTGGTCATTTAAGGGGTACATACATATCTAGGAGGAAATCTTAGCGAAAGAAAAAAATAGATTTGGGTAAAAAAGACTCGAGAGAAGGGGAATTTGATGACTTCTTTTGCTTCAAAGGAAGATGGTTGTGAAAAAAGGGTTGATTCCAAAGGGCCTGTTTCAATGGTTGGGCTTTGTAGCATACTCAACTGCCTTGCTGGGCCATGTTACTAAAAAAATCAGTGGAACACATAAATATGATACCAATTTAATATGAATGCATCCACACAACATAACCCAAAATGATTCATGTGACTATCAACAATTTTAAATTCGTGAATGCATATTATTTAAGCATGCACAACAACATTCAATCACATAAAACATAGATTAAAATCTAGCATTTACACATAGTGCTTAAAAAAAAATAACAAAGTGATCAAAACACTTATATTTTAAAATTTTTTTACACAATTGGCTGTAGATGACAGGCATTCCACCCAAACATAGGCTTTGTTGCACCAATTCTCTCTGCAACAAGCCACCCTTGAGATGAGGCTATGAGTCCACAAGCTTGGACAAGATCCTATGGGTGTCTATAGTCCACTATGCTAGACAGTTGGTTTAGATTGATGGACAATTGGTTTGGATAGTTGGTTGTCATTGATGTCAACCCTTAGAGATTGATTTCAACCCTTGAGTATGTATGGTAACACATACCTGTAACTCCATAAGTATGGTTAAGGGACTCAATTATTTTTTAGGTATAAAGGCATGAAGATCAGTGAATATGTAGGTAAGACTATTCTAGATGGATAGTACATGTCGTGTCATTTCCGGTGATATGTGGAATGTCACATAAATCCTCACAGTTAGAGAGTTATGGCCTTGTGAAGTTGAGAACCCTTATGACTTATCTAGAAGCCCCTAGAAGGTCAAATACGTCAATTTATTCTAGAGGCTCCTAGAAGAAGTTTACTAGTCAAAGTGGTTGTAACTAGGAGTTAATCATGAGTTAAGTTGTTGCAAAAAGAAAATAATTAAAAATAAATTAGTTGCAACTAGAAGTGGTGAGTTTACTATTTGTGGATAAAGTGGTTGTAAGTGGACAAGTGGTTAGAAGTAGGTTAGCCCTAAAATAAGGAAGTTGGGTAAAGGTAATTAGAAGATAACCCCTTTGAGGAAGCCACTTGGAGAGTATAAATAAGAGAACAAGGGTCTCCTATTTGCACCTAATGAGCACATTGAATATCTATTATTTGTGAAAATTTTATTGCAAGTACTCATTGATACATCTGAAGTTACACAAGTTTGAGGTAGAAAAGGAGGGTTGACGACGAAAGTCTTGGAGTTGCAGAATTATTGAAAAAACCCTAGTTTTTGAGGTGTACGAGGGTTGCAGTGGAGGAAGTCACATACATACGCGGACTGCAGTGGACGAGGGCATGTACATACACATGTTGAAGAAGAAGAGGTCATGTACAGTTGGGAAAAACCATGAAATCTTGAGTAGATGAAGATGTCAGGTCTCTAGAGTCTGAAAGCAATTTCCTAGGAAGCCCTACAGTGATCAGGTACAACATATATTTCTACAGATTCAAAAGTTATGTCATATTCTTATGAGTAGTTGGATATTGTTTTCTATATGAGATATGGTTATGGGAGATTGAGGGTTTTATCTAGAGAGGTTTTAATATGAGCTAGATCTACAAAAATATAGTTTATGTATGTCTGGTAGTTATCATTGGTACACCTTGTTGGTTTGAGTGTTGAGGCATATCTTGTAAATCTTGATACATGGTTAAGGGTTTTTGTGGTACATGGTTGAGGGCTATTGGTTGTGTTGTGTTGTTGAATTTTTTGGTATAGTTTGAGGTTGCATATCAATGAGATTTGGATGTTTATTCCATGTGAGGGTTCGTACACTTGATCATGATTGTATACACATGTATGACACATGACTAGAGAGACATAGATGCACTTGGTTAAGGGATATGTATGATGATGTATGCATAGGGTACAACTATAGATTGGACACAGTGATAGGTTGTAGGTTGATGTGATAGAGGAAACAAAGTGTCTAAGTTTTAGAAAGGTGAAAACCCTAGCTTTCTGAAGGTGTACGCAGGTTGCAATATAGATAGGTCATGTACATACACAGACTGTAGTATAGACGGGTCACGTACATACACGCGCTGCAGCATATACAGGTCATGTATATGTTGGTATTTGTTGTTACATGTTGATTACCGGTACAAGTTGACTACAGAGTATTAGCATAGGTTGATTATAGGTTTTTGGCACATATTGGTACAGGTTTACAATGGTATATCTCATAGTGACAATGTGGCAATGGTTTCATCAAATATTTGACACTTATATTTCAGGGCGGTTGGACAGGGAAAGGAAAGGGGTTTGTAGCCTCCTTTCGGTTTGTGCTAGAGAATCAGGGATTTGGAGCTTCCTTCAAGTTGGAGCCTGAGAACTAGGTGGATGTAGCCACCTTTTAGTTGTAGCCTCCTTTTGGTTGGAGCTAGAGAATTAGGGAGTTGGAGCTTCCTTTAGGTTGGAGTCTGAGAAATTAGGGGGTTGGAGCCTCCTTCCAGTTGGAGCTGGAGAATTGGAAGTTGGTGCTTCCTTGAATGTAATTCTCGACATATAAGAAAAAAAAATTGTGGTTTTCTCTCGCATTGGGTTTCCATGTAAATATTGGTGTATTGTGCATCATGTGGATGTGTTTGTTATTGTTTATTATGCACCGATGGATGTTAATGTTTATGATACAATAATATATTGATGATAAATAGATGAACATGGTTGAATACGTTGAAGGAATATACATTGTGGTTTAAAGGATTAATAAGTGGTATAATTGCTCATTACTGGTTCACATCCCCCCCCCTCTCAGTAATCCAACAATTGGTATCAGAGCAGGTTCCTTTAGGAATCAGTTTAACCACTAGAAGGTAGATCATGGAGAGAAACAGTATGTATAAAAATGGAATACCACAGTTTGATGGAAAAAACTATGCATTATGGAGAAGAAGGACGAAAACATATGTGCAAGCACAAGGATTTGAAATTTGACAATCAATAGTAGATGGATATAAAGAACATGACGTTCCTCCAACAAATGACAATGGAAGGAAACTCAGTCTAAATAATTCAAAGGACAAAAATGTTATCCTGAATGGTCTGGTTGATTCGGTATATGTCAAAGTTATGCATTGCATCTCTGCAAAGAATATTTGGGACAAACTTTAGAATGTTTATGAAGGAGACACAAAAGTCAAGGAAACAAAGCTTCAAACTTATAGAGATCAATTTGAACAGCTGAAGATGAAAAAGTGAATGCAATTAAAGGATTGGGAGAAGAAGTTGATGAATCTATAATTGTTCAAAAAGTACTAAGTTATCTTCCAATGAGATTTGATCCTAATATATCAGAACTAGAAGAAAGAGAAGATCTGAGTTTGATAAGCATGGATGAGCTACATGGAATATGCACCGCTTATGAAATGAGAACAAAACATGAGAACCCAATTACAAAGGAAGAAACATTCAAAGCATCCAAGAAGACAAAGAAAAAGAGCAAAAAAAAGTCAAAGTCAAAATATAGTTGTAGCAATGATTCAGAAGAAGATGAAGAAATGGAAAAGTTCGTAAGAAATTTGCAAAAGGGAACAGGTAAATATAAAGGTAAGGTTCCATTGAAATGTTTTAATTGCAGTAAAATTGATCATTTTGAAAAAAAGTGTCATTATGCCAGAAATTCAAATAGTGATGAAGAGGAAGAGCCCAATGAAGAAAAGAGATATCAAAAGGGAAACTAGAAAAACAAAAAGAAAGTCTTCAAGAAAAATCTATACTCAAAAAAAGATAGTTCCTCATCTGGTGAAGATGATGAAACCGACAGTGATTCAAAAAGGTACTATTTATGGATAAGGAAAACCAAACAAGAAACTATGATAGTTTAGAAGAAGAAGACGAATTCGATCTTAGAGCATAATTAATTAGCTCCTTAGAAAAACTAAGGAAAGAAAGAAAGAAAAACAAGTTACTCAGGAAAGAACTAAATGAAACTCAGAATCTCAACTTAGAGGAAGTCAACTAGATAATTATGAAGATGAAAGTCCAAGTGGAAGAGGATAGAAGGATTGAAGAAATACTTAGAAGTCAGCTAGCAGAGAAGGAGAAGATGATTGAAAGGTTGGAAGCAAAATAAGTCACTCTAAGAAAAGATCTTCAGAAAAAGGACATGCAACAAGATAGTACCAAGACATTGGATAATATCATCAACAATCAAAGGCCATACTATGACAGGTCTGGACTAGGATACAACCAAATGCAGACTGAGAAAGGTTCAAGCTCCATGACAAAAGAAACAGAAAAAAAGAGTTATGCAGAAGTTCACAAATGAAGGAATAATGGTTAAAAAGAATAAGAAAGAAATGAATACATAAGACCCTCTACATTCAAGCAACAAGGAATCTTCAATAATTGTGAAAGAAAAAACCAAAGAGAAGATCTTGATAATCCAAGGAAGAATTATAGAAGGACTACACCACAAGGAAAATCATTCACTCCCAGGTATGTAAATTTATTTTATGGTCATTGTTTTTATTGTACTAACTTTGGACATAAGGTTGCAGATTGCAGGGCTTATGAAAGAAATAATCAATCAAGACATACTTATGTGGCCCCACATAATAATGAATGTTATAAGTGACACAACTATGGTCATAAAGTTGGGAATTGTAGAAGCATGATAAATCCTTCCATGGAAGAAAATATTGATGAGAGACATAAGAAGGTTTGGAGAAGAAGTGAAAAACAAGAGGAGAAAGTAAATGAAGAACAGGTCCAAGGAATTGTACTTTCAGGATTTGCAGTAGCACAAGATCATGATGAATTTACAGGAAAAGAGGAAAGTGTTAGAACCCAAGTAGAAGATGAAGAAGATGTCAAAAATCAGGATGATGACAGAATTCAGGAAGAGGATGAAAAGGAAGATGTATTCATAGACGAAGAGGAAGATTGCACTGCATCAGAGCATATATTGTTCTGATCCATTCGGCTTGGAGACTCCTAGGTAATATGAATATTAGATAGAGGGAGTATATGCAGTAACTGAGACAGATGGGTCAACATTGTGGACATTTGAGTAGAAGAGTCTTGGACAATATGGACAAAGATGGATTCATAGATTAGTTCAGAGAATGTTGATGATTATTTAACTGCTTAAATTTTGAATGCTTAATCTTGAATTCTTTTTATAGATGTTAGTTGATTACTCAAGGAAGCACCAATGGACAATAAATCCAAAAGGTTGAGGTACAAGTTGATGCATGTATGATGCATGGACATGTCCAAGGATCATCATAGGAATAACAGACCGTGGTATTCTTGATGCAGTATTTTTGAGTAGTTGATTAGTGTTTTGGTAGAGCAACAACATATGCAACATAAGCATATTGCAATGGTAGCATATTGTTCATAGTGATTACACGTCATCTTGTAGAGAAGATATGGGGAGATATACCCATAGGGGGAGTTATTTTCTTAACCATGATTGGTTAGAGAAGGTACAATGTCAGATCGACAGGGGGAGTTAATCCTTTGTAAAAGGGAGATAGAGAGTAATCATAGGCATAAAGATAGGGGGAGAAACCCCAAGGACAATTTAGACAAGGAGAGCATCCCTAAGGAGAATTCAGTAAGGGGGAGAAACCCTAAGGAGAGATACCCTTTTCCATTAATGTCAAAGGGGAGAAACAAACACATTCATGAGGAGTATGAGCATGGTTTTTCTCATGAATAGGTGTTACCATCAATGCCAAAGGGGGAGATTCTCAGATAGTTGGTTTAGATTGATGGACAATTGGTTTGGATGGTTGGTTTTCATTGATGTCAACCCTTGGAGAGTGATATTGTAGATTGATGTCAACCCTTAGTTATTGATGTCGACCCTTGAGTATGTCCAGTAGCACATTTTGGTAGCTCCATAAGTATGGTTAAGGGAATCAAGTTTGTTTGAAGTATAAAGGCATGAATATTAATGAATATGTAGGTAAGACTATTCTAGATGGATAGTACACGTTGTTCCATTTCCAGTGATATGTGGAATGTCACATAACTCCTAATGATTAGAGAGTTATGGCCTTGTGATTCATAGGGGTGATTTTAAGGATGGAAATTTATTTTAAAATGTAGAAACCTTGGCGAATCTTACTAATCCTTCATATGCCAACTATAAATTTTTGGCGACATTTTTGTAAAAATATTCAAATTTCTAAGGATTTTATATAGTTTGTATAAAATTTTGGCGATTTTTAAGTTAAAATAATTTTATCCTATAGAATTTGAGCGAATCATTTTTAGAATAGCGAATCTTTTTTTGGGGAAAACCATGGAAAATTAGCCCATGAGTGAAATTTAGCCCCTAAAATCATCCTTGCTTGTGAAGTTGGAGAACCCTCATGAGTTATCTAGAAGCCCCTAGAAGGTCAAAGTAATCAATTTATTCTAGAAGCTTCTTGAAGAATTTTACTAGTCAAAGTGGTTGTAACTAGGAGTTAATCATGAGTTAAGTTGTTGCAAAAATAAAATAATTAAAAATAAATTAGTTGCAACTAGAAGTGGTGAGTTTACTATTTGTGGATAAAGTGGTTGCAAGTGGACAAGTGGTTAGAAGTGGGTTATCCCTAAAAGAAGGAAGTTGGGTAAAATTAATTAGAAGATAACCCCTTGAGGAAGCTACTTGGAGAGTATAAATAAGAAAGCAAGGGTCTCCTATTTGCACCTAATGAGCACATTGAATATCTATTATTTGTGAAAATTTTATTGAAGGTACTCATTAATACATCTGAAGTCACGCAAGTTTGAGGTAGCAAAGGAGGGTTGACGACGAAAGTTTCAAAGTTGCAAAATTATTGAAAAAACCCTAGTTTTTGAGGTGTAAGCAGGCTACAGTGGAAAAAGTCACTTACATATGTAGGATGTAGTGGATGAGGGCGCGTACATACACAGGATGAAGAAGAAGAGGTCGCATACAGTTGGGAAAATCCATGAAAGCTTGAGTAGATGAATATGACAGGTCTCTAGAGTCTGAAAGCAAGCTCCCAGGAAGCTCTACAATGATCAGGTACAACAAATCTTTCTACAGATTCAAAATTATGTCATATTCTTATGAGTAGTTCGATATTTTTGTCTAAATGAGATATGGTTATGGGAGATTAAGGATTTTCCCTAGAGAGGTTGTTGGTTGTATGTCACTTACTGTATGAGCTATATCTACAAAAATACAGTGCAGGTATGTCTGGTAGTTATCATTGGTACACCTTGTTGGTTTTAGTGTTGAGCCATATCTTGTAATTCTTGGTACGTGGTTAAGGGTTTTTGTGGTACATGGTTGAGGGGTGCTATTTGTGTTGTGTTGTTGAATTTATTGGTATAGTTTGAGGTTGCATACCAATGAGGGTTTGATGTCTAGTCCATGTGAGGGTTATTACACTTGATCATGATTGTATACACATGTATAGAGATACATAGATGCACTTGGTTAAGGGATATGTATGATGATGTATGCATAGGGAACATCTACAGATTGGACACAATGACAGGTTACAAATTGATGTGATAGAGGCAAAAAGGGTCTCAGTTTCAGAAAGGTGAAGACCCTATCTTTCTGAAGGTGTACACAGGTTGTTGTATAGATAGGCCGCGTACATATGCAGGATGTAGTATAGACAGGTCGTGTACATACATGCGCTGCAACATATACAGGTTGCGTATCTGTTGGTATTTGTTGGTACATGTTGATTACTAGTACAAGTTGACTACAAAGTATTGGCACATGTTGATTACATGTTATTGGCACATATTGGTACAAGCTTACAGGCTTACAATGGAAACCCTTGTTTTGAGCCAGCAGAATAGGTGGGTGGCCACCGATTTCTTCCTGGATAATTATTCCCCCCTTAGGAAACAATGGTCTCCATTGCATCAAGTTCTTGGGGAATATTTTTTTGAATATGAACCTTGGTGATTTTCTTATCTTGCTGAAGAATTTGTCTTTCTTAGCTTGGTGAAGGTTGTTATGACCTTGTTGCTGGAGGGGTTGGATTTGTTCAACCGATCTAGTTGCATGATCTGCACAAGTGTGGGAGGAATCCACCGGTGAATATGCAACATGAGGAGTATGAAGGGCTCTGTTATATATTTTCTTGATTGGAAAGTGTGGAAGCACCCTCGTAGGTGAAGAAACAATATTTTTGTGCCCTTTTACAATTTACTTCTACTGGATAGAAAGTTCTTGGGTTGAGGCTGCAGTGTTCTTCTATTCACCTTTTGAGCATATCGTGAAGAGGATAAACTTTTCGGTATGATATATTACTTTGAAGAACTATTTTTTTGGGACAGTAGTCGGTACTACCTCTAGTATCTTGTAGATCTGACCCCCCAAAGTAACAATGATGCTACGGGGTTGAGACTCACAAACAACATGATTCTTCCACATATATGGCTGGCCTAACATAAAATTATAGTATTCCAGTGGGGAAACATCACATAGTACCTCATCCTTGAAGGGCTTGATGTCATAGGACATGCGACACTGTTGGATGACACAAAGATATCGACCCTAGCGAAGCCACCCGATGTTGTATGGTTGCGGGTGTGGTGTTGTCAACAAATCCAATTGCTTGATGACCTATGATAAGATGAGGTTCTTCTGGCTTCCTCTATCAACAATGAAATGCATCGGGGTCCCCTTCACCCACATATGTGAATGGAAGAGGTGCTTCCCCTCCTCAGGATCCTCTGGTTCTTCTGGTTGGATTGTTGTGGTTACAACAATAGCAGTGGGTTCTACATCAATTATCTGTCTCCTTTTATTATTATCTGAATCAGATTCTGAGTCAAGGCTCGACTCTGTTTCTTTGATCTTGACTACCAATGATTCTTTTGAGAGACATTCATTAGTGTTTTTCCAAGGGATTTTGCGAAATTCGCACCACTTCCCAGTGTCCTTATTTGTCTTCTTGTTTCCCTTCTTTTCCCGTGGCTTGGACTGGTTGTCTTGAGGTTGATTATTATGTGAGTTAGGGCTACCTTTACCATACTTTAGTTGTTGCATACTTGCGAACCTAAATTCCCGCTTGTTCTGCTGCTTAAATTTCTGCTCAATTTTGATAGCATATCGATAAGAGACTCCCAATGATGAGATGTCCATAAACTCCATTTTAGTATGGATGTACCTATGTAGAGCCCCACAGTATTTTATAACTAGATGCTGCTCAGAGTCTTTGATACACAACTTGGTGTGCAAGGTATGGAAGGTATTTGTGAACTCCAACACTGTTTGGCCCCTCTCTTGATGCAACATGGTCCATTTCATGTATTGGTCGTCATAGTTTCCCACAGGGTAAAAAATCCCAAGTGGGCTCAGACCCAAATATTCCAGATTCCTCTGTGGAATTTTTATCTCAGTAAGTTTCCCACCAATGTTTAACATGAGGGAGAGCCTTAAGAAGCACAAAGGTGATATTTTCTCTGTTAGAAAATCTGTGAACAAAGAAATAACCTTCTAGAAAATTTAACCACTTTTCCAAGGCATCCACATCGATCTGAAATTCAAATATGGGAATATCAAAATTAAATTTTACCTTGAATGGGGTATCATCTCCAAAGAGACTGCTTGATGAATATGTGACTGCTATTGTCGACAATCATTGAAGGATTTGAGGAAAATTCTCCAACATCTTTTTCATTTGTTGCATGAGGGATTCCACAAGAAACAACTTGATGGGATATTCTGCTCCTATGTCTCTCTTTTCTTCTGCCATGGGAGGCTACTTGGGTTCATGAGAGTGATTGTCCTCAAGAGAAAATAACTCGAGACCCAACTCTCTATACCCTGACCTTGTCGGGGACATGCACTAAGAAACAACAAGGAGTAGCTTGCTCTGATACCACTGATCCAGATTATTTTGGGAACAAAATGAAGGTAGAGATATAACAATGAAATATACAGAGATATTGCAATAAACATGGAGATACAATAATGCACAATTTTTATTAATGAGAGAATGTACTGAAATTGCAAAATTACAGAGTGAATGACTCACTAAAATGGTGGCGGCTTATCTCTGAGAAGAGATGTGATGGCTACGCTCACTCACAAGAAGTTAATGATGTTTACAATGAGGCTCCAAAGGCATTTTTAACATAAATAAAATCCAAAACCCTAACATCGGAAGATGAAACGCCAAAAGGTGTGTGGGCCCGGATGGGGGTAGTTGATATGCCAACTTCCGAAGAGCGTAACTTTTGCATACGATATTCATTTGGGGCACATGATATCTCATTGGAAAGGTATATTCGAGGAATACACATTTTTCCATCAAAGTTTGGATAAATCCTATAATGTGACTGTGGCAGGCCCAAAAAAATTTGTTTAGGGCCTGAACATGACCCCATAAGTTTAGGACCTGAAAAGCTATAGAAAAACTACCAAGGTGGAAAAACTTGTTTTGAGCTAGCGAAAAAGGTGGGTGGCCACCAATTTCCTCCTGTATCATGACCATTCATAATATTTTCAATATACAATGATACATCGGGGATCAAAATCTGGGTCAACTCTCCAAAACAAGCTATGGACATTTTGGATCCTTCCTTTTGTATTCTTGAAGTACATTGCCACCCTTCAATTCCTTCTGGTGATGAGTCTCCAATAGAACTTAAAGAAGATACAATGGTACATATCCTTTTGTTTGTAACTAACCCTAAGGTGAGGGCTATGGTTGAGTATTGTTGAAGGGTGGAAGCCCCTTTCCAGAACTCTGATGCTTGTTGATGTTCAGATTGGTAACAATCCCAACAACAACCTCATGAGGATAAAACCCCCCTACGTTTTTATAGAGGTGGTACTCCTCTATTATAATATGAAAGATATATCTTGATGCTCCTAGATTGGATTTCCAAATGGGAGAATACTAAACAACAAACCCCAAAATATTTATTGCTTAGTTTTATATGAAATGATTATTGATAACCAAATCCGATCTTTATGTGCAACAAGTAGATTCTTAACAATAAAAAATATTGAACAAAAGCTTCAATATCAAAATAAATGTATACTTAGCATCATTTATACAACCTTCTAAATCACATGCAAGTAGAGGATACATCCATATCTTCACAAGAAAAAGAATCAAGTGGTTTTGATAATTTCAGAGAGCTTTAAATGAGTTTGTACATTCAAAACTGAAAAGAATTTGATGGGAATACTTAAAAAATCCCATGCTTGGAGATCCCAAGATCCGAGAAATCATTAAATTCATACCCCAAACTAGTCCTCTATGAAGTTTTATTCATAAATGATATTCAACAATACAAAACATCTCAACAAACTAATTGACTAAGTGCTCAGAAATGAAGCTTGCAAAATGCAAGGCCTAAACCTTCATGAATCATTTAGACAATCCTAACTTACATTTATCAGTCACACATATGGCTATAAAATACTCCATGATCGTTTTTAGAAAAATAGTCTTCGAATAATACAAGAAAGACACTCAAAACTCAACCTTATGCCCAGTTAAAAAATACAAGCATAAATCCTTGAGAAAATGGTGTAGAAGAAGAAGAAGAAGAAGAAGAATGGAGATCTTTATTTGTTGATCAAAGACCTGGTTGCATACTAATGGCTGAACCTTTTCTATTATGATCTTTTGATTTCCCTCTAACCTTCTTTTTATGTTACTATGCCTCTTTTAAAATATGCTTCCAATGCTTCTTGAAGTAGTTAGGGTTTTGGGTCTTTCAAAGGACTTCCACACACTTTTATTCTTGGAATAACCAATTTAATTAATGCTTCATTAAACTATCATTAATGATTTTATGTCATTGAAATTCATGCATAGAAGTGGAGCCCATTTCATCTTTAATAAAAGTTTTTAAATAAACTTTTATTTTCAAAATTTAAATTGGATGCTTTTTAAAAACTGGACTGTGTTTTAATTTTTTTAACCTAATATTTGATTTATCAACCATTGAAACCATCATAGAAGAAATATTCATAATTCCATCTTTCCAACAAATCCTCCTAAGAGCAATTTGGAGTTTTGGATCTCAAGTTATAATCTCGGGAAGTTGAGGTTCCAAGCAAATTTATCAGCAAACCATGAAAACATAGCTGATTATTCTCTTACATTCTAGAAGAATTATGGAAATTTCACCTCTGAAAACATGTTCCATCGTCTTCCTCTTAGAATAAAATTTCTAATGAGGTATATTTTGTCCAAAACCAACACATGGTTCTCAAGTTATGACCTTCAGAAGTTCATTACTCAACAATTGTCCATCAAGCTTGTGGATTAACATTGTCCTTTGGTCTAAATCCTCCTATTTAAAGTGCTCCATCCCACATGAATTATGATAATAAGTTTTTAAATTTGTATATAGTAAAATATTCCATACCCTTAATGTGGAACAAATGATACTATGGAGATTGAGCCTTAGGAAAATCATGACTTAATAAAAAATGTGATGGTACACTTGCTCAATAAGCATCCTTGTCATCGCTGAGTCAACACTGAGTAATATCCTAGTCGGCACTGAGTCATAGCCTAGTAAGCACAAAGTGTCTTAATGTGATTGGATGCCATGTGTCATTAACTGCTACATGTCATAGTGTCATTGGTTGCCACATGTCATAGTGTCATTGGCTAGCACATGTCATAGTTGGATAGGGTGCCAATGAAAGGGAAAAAACTTAGGAAATAAGTTAAGGGGGAGAATGGGAGGATGAGAAGAGAGGGGGAGTAATGGAGGGTCTATGGAGGTAGTATGAGAGAGAAGCATATGAGGAGGTCACGAGGATGGAGGGATAAGGAGGGTGCATCCAAACCCGCGAAGGAGGGAGAGGAGTGAAGTGAGGGGAAAAGAAAACAAAACTGAGTATGGGAGATGGATCAAGTGCATGGAGAGAGAGACATGGATGGATAAGGAGTGATTATTAGAATATTTTTGGAGTGATAATGAGTGATACTTAGAATATATTTAGAGTATGGAGGGGATATGAGTGAAATATTCTAAGTATGGAGAGGAGACGGGATGAGAGTAAGAGACAAGTAACAAGAAATGAAACCAGGAATGGGAATAGAGTCTCGTAAGTAATAGAGTATAAGAATGATTCCAAAGACTTGGAAAATGTATTATTCCCAAGACTAAGAGAATAAATTAGCTATGTTGCACATGGAAGAAGTTATTTTTGGGAGGTTGGACAAAAACCTAGATATCTTGAGCGCAGGGACTCAAATTTTTAATCAGTAAAATTCATGATGAAGCTGAGACTGAGGGATACCCATGAAATTATGATCGTTCAAAATTTTTTTCTTTTTTATTTCAAAAAAAATATTATTATTCCAAAGAGAGGAAAATGGAGGTGACCAAGTTTGTGATCAACAACTGGCTCCAACTACGGGAAAATGACCCTCTGTGGGTTACTATGGACACTAGAATATAAAGACCAATTGCATCCTCCAATAGGATATGGATTTATCTTCAATACTATATTTGTCTAGAAATTACTTTATTATGCAAAACTTTGACTGAAGAAGCAAACTATGTACAAACAAGATCTACCTACATTATCCTACTTGGAGGAAGGGAGCACCTTCAAGTGTAGGTAGATTTCCAATGGAGTCATTCAAGCATCCAATTGATCTTTGGAATGAGCTGCATAATCATAGAACATATCAGGGCTACTACCAAGGAGTTAGGAGCATTTCCAATGTGTATTGGAGTAAAGTTGAGTTGAATGTGCCCAAAATTTGATTACATTGCTTGACCGACAATGCTTTGGAACCACAATCTAATAAACTAAATTCTTGGTTGATCATGATTGTTGTTGTCTTTGGTTGGATGAGAAGATTCTAGTTTGAAAATATTCTCATCTTTCTCAATAATGCCACATCCAAGATTCTTGATTTGTCAATAATGTCTTGAAAGCATTCTTCCTCTATACAATGACTATGTTTCCATGGTGAGGTTGCAGAGATGAATTGTTGTTGAAAATTTGTGGGGAACTGTAAGGCTATGTTTTGTTTTTCATCAACAACTTCGTTATCTTCATAAATAAAACATATCACCCATGGATGCTCTTGTTGCAAATGTATTTCTTTTAATGCTTGAAGGATACCTTCTTCATTAAACCCTGTTTTAGATGAGCAATCAACATCATAAAATTTTGATATAAAATGATGAATCTTACCATTATTTTTGTTCATCCAATGTATACATTGTTCTTGTGGCTTGATATAAACTGGTTGTGCCATTTGAGAATCTGCTACAACATTTTCATCATAATTATTACTCTCAAATTGAACACATGAGAGGTCAATTTTTTCCTCCAATGTAGCATGTAGAGGATGATATTTTTATTGAATTGAAACATTATAGTTCTCATTTTCAATTTCAAGAACAAGTTATGGAAAAAAAATTTCATGTCTTTTATCAAAATTTTCTTCAAAATCCATTCCTCCATTGTCTTGGAACAAAATTGGGGAATTTAATACATTAGAATCGGTTTCAAGAAAATTTGTTTCAATGAATTGAGCTTACCACATTAACTCTTTACAACGACACTTTACCTCTTACTTCAATAGAAATATCAGATTCATGAGCAAGGCATTTTCATAACAATTGAAAATGATGACATCGTTTGGAAACATTTCTTGAGGAGTTTCATGAACAAATTTTATAAATCTGAAAATGAAATCTTTGATTGTCTCTTCCTCATTCATATGGATTTCAACCAACTTCAAGAAGAGGGAATATGGATCTTTTCTTGGAACATATTTCTTGACACATAATTTTTCTAATATGTCCCAACTAATGATGGCTTTGGGAAGAAATGAATAATACCATTCACTAGTATTTTCCTTTAGAGTTAAGATAAACATCCAGCGTGTAACATCATTTTCAACCACATTATAAATTCCACAAGCACTGTCAAACTTAATAAAATGTTTCTCTTCATCCTTTGAAGTATTTCTAAAGAACATCAGAAACTTGTCCATGAAATATCTAGCAAGGGATGAACTTCTCCTTGCAAATTGAGTGGAGTTTTGTGTAACCGTTTCTTTATTTGGGTACCTTCTCCCTTTATTGTATCTTGAACAACTTTTGTTGGGCTTGGTGGAGAAGTAAAAATATCTTCACAACATGAAAGAAATTCTTTGGAGAAATATTCATATATATCTTCTTAAAACTATGGAATCTTTTCAGTGAAGTGACCAGGGAATATTTCTTCAAGATCTTGAGTCTCAATGATGGATTCACTAGGGAGATCATGCTCCGAAATCTTGGATGGTTCTTTGGTTCTATGGAAATTGTCACAACTAATTTGTGGATGAAACCTCAACAATATATCTTCAAGGCCATTTGGTGCTCCTTGAACAAGGTTTTCAAGAACCCAGTTCATCTTGAATCAATATCTAGATCTTCTTTCAAAACTTCAACCAGACAAATTGTAGTTTTCCAATAACATTTGATCCTATAAAGTATCGGATTTCTTGAAATCAAATTGTTCCCCAGCAGAGTCACCAAAAATATTGATGTTCAAATTGGTCATAATCCCAACAACAACCTCATGAAGATAAAATCCCCTACATTTTTATATAGGTGGTACTCCTCTGTTATAATTTGAAAGATATATCTTGATTCTCTTGGATTGGACTGCCAAATGGGAGAATTCTAAACAACAAACCCCAAAATATTTATTTCTTAGTTTTATATGAAATGATTTTTGATAACCAGATCTAGTCTTTAAGTGCAACAGGTAGCTTCTTAAAAATAAAAAACATTGAAGAAAAGCTTCAATATCAGAATAAATGTATACTCAACATCATTTATACAACCCTCTAAATCACATGCAAGTAGAGGACACATATGTATCTTCAAAAGAAAAAGAATGAAGTGGTTTTGGATAATTTCATAGAGATTTAAATGAGTTATGCATTCAAAACTGAAAAAGAATTTGATGGGAATACTTCAAAAATATCATGCTCGGAGATCCCAAGATTTGATAAATCATTAAATTAATACCCCATAGTAGTTATCTATGAATTTTTATTCATAAAATATATTCACTGATACAAAACATCTCAACAAACCAATTGACTAAGTGCTCAGAAATGAAGCTTTCCAAATGCAAGGACTAAACCTCCTTGAATAATTTATACAATCCTAGTTTACATTTATCAGCCAAACATATGGTTGTAAAATACTCCATGATCTTTTTTAGAGAAAGAGTCTTGGAAGAATACAACAAAGACACTCAAAACTCAACCTTATGTTCAGTTCTGAAATACAAGCATAAATCCTTCAGAAAATGGTGTAGAAGAAGAAGAAGAAGAAGAAGAAGAATGGAGATCTTTATTTCTTGATCAAAGACCTGGTTGCATACTGATGGCTAGACCTTTTCTATTCTAATATTATGATTTCCCTATAACCATTTATTTTTATGGTGTTCTGCCTCTTTTAGAATCTACTTCCAATGCTTCTTGAATTAGTTAGGGTTTTTGGTATGTCTAAGGATTTCCACATGATTTTCTTCTTGGAATAATGTTGTATCCCTAAAATTCCCTATCCATGCATACATGGCCTTGGCCCTCTTACTTGCATATTTTGCCAAAGCACTGTTGAGAAGCTCTTCTTAAAAAAAAAAATTTTAGAGCATGTACGCATCCTACACCATTACAACCCATGTACATACACTTGTTGCACCACTACAACCTGCGTACATACGCTTGCTACACACTAAAAATTCCACGTATATTTGCAAAAGTTGCAAAAATTAAAAAGTTCTAAGTGTTGGATTACTGAGAGGGGGGGTGAATCAGTAATAGAGCAATTTAATCATTTTTAACCATATAATCCAAGTGTTATATCAATGTAGCATTATCATCCAATAACTACAGAGTAAATAAGCAATAAACAAATGAGCAATCATACACATACATAGTACACCATTTTTTTACGTGGAAACCCAAAGCTGGAGAAAACCACATAATGCTTTTTCTTATATGTCTTGAAGAATTACATTCATTGGAAGCACCAACTTCCTTTGCTTTCCAGATGCAACTGGAAGGGGGCTCCAACCCCCTAGTTTCTCAGGCTACAACCTGAGGGAAGCTCCAACTCCCCAATTATCTGGCTACAACCAGAAGGAGGCTACAACCCCCTATGTTCTCCGGCTACAACTAGAAGGTGGATACAACCACCTGTCCTTGCCCCGTCCAACTGCCCTGATGTATAAGTATAATGGTAGAACCACTATCACACTAACACTGTGAGATATACTGCTGTAAACCTGTACCAATCAACCTGTACCATTAACCTGAACCATGTATCAACCATGCATTAACCTGTACCTCAACCTGTAATCAACTTGTACCATAAACAAGTGCATCAACCATGCACCAACTTGTAATCAACCTGTACCATAAACAAGTGCGTCAACCATGCACCAACCTGTACCTCAACCTATACCATGAACAAGTGCATCAACCATGCACCAAACCTAGACAAATAACCTGTCACAACAACTTGTCCAAACAACCTATCACAACAACCTGTCTCATCAATTTTATCAACCAAATCAGATCTACTCACCAAGATCAATCACCAAGACAACTCTCAAAGATGTGCATCAACCAAGTATAACACAACAACTCATAATCATCATCAAGATCAGTATGTGCTTCTAATAATACAAATACATCATGCATAAACTATGTGTCAACAATAATACTAACAAATTACTCAACCATGTACCAAATTGTGTACCATATCATGTAGCAATATCAGCACTCATCAACTATGACTCATCGTATGTACCAACATCATCAACTATACACCTCATGTGTACCAACTCATCAAAATATGTACCAACATCATCAACTATACACCTCATGTATGTGCCAACTCATCAACTACTTGTCTCAACCATGTACCCAACATGTACCTTAACCAAAAGCCCTCATCAATTTCATCATCCAAATATGATTTGTAACTCTGTAATAAAAATGGTGTATATGATCACATACCTAAAAACCTTCCTTAACTTTAACAATAAGAGACTAGCATTTTCATCAAACTTTTCTTTAATCTCACATGACTAGTTTTGGATTAGTCAACAACCCTAACTTGAAATAATCAAAATTTTGTACCTGTAATGAATAAATATCTGAAACTGATACAAAATGTTCTTCAGTGTGTTTTATGCAATTCCTCCAGGTTTCACTACTTGGAACCTCTCATAAAAAGAGTTATAGCAAAAAATGACATACCTTGCTGAATTCTGCCTTATTTTAGAGAGCGACCTTGTAGAGAGTGCCCCACACGGAATATTTATTGAATCGATCTGAAACTGTTAAAAAGCATACTAAATACTGTACTATAACCAAAAAAATTGGTCTTACTGAATTTGGATGTGTTATGAAGAAGTTATGACATTTTTACCTGAAACACCTGTTTTTGACTAGTTTCAGGACTAGCCACAAACCCTATTTTCCATGGAGTGTAACTCCAAAAATACAATGACCCACAAGATGAATTTTTTACCATAGATACTTGGATATGTTGCCTCAATGGAATAGAAATTTCATGCTCTGAATCCTTCTAGAAAAAATTTTATTGCGAAAATGGTGAGATGACCTGTAAATAACATACCTTAGAAAGCATCATCAAAAGAATTTATCCTTCCTTGAATTCCGGCCTTCTTTTCTTCACCTTCCCTCAGAAATTCGTCTTAGATATCATTTGGTTACCTTAGACACCTATAGGTATTCAATATGATCAAGTGTATCTAAAATTAGAGAGCCTTGCCTCTTATTTATACTCTCCAAGTAGCTTCCTTAAAACAATCTTCTAGGTCACTTTGCCCACTTTCCTTATTTTAGGGTTAACCCACTTCTAATTTCTCCATTAAATTTATTATTTAAATAATTTTTTTGTATTCAATTTGAATTATAGTACACTCATCACATCACTTTATTATTTACATTTTAAAATCTTTTAAACCACTTTGACTACTTTGACCTTTTGGGGCTTCTAGATGACATATGAGTGTCCTCCAACTTCGTAAGGCCATAACTCTCAAATCGTGAGGAGTTATGTGATGTTCCACATACCACCAGAAATGGAATGACATGTAATATCCATATAGAATAGTATTACCTAAAAATATATCAAAACACATACCTTTATCCATCAAACAAACTTGGGTCCATTACCCAAACCTGGGTTCTCCAACTTCTCACAGCCATAACTCTCTAATCGTGAGGAGTTATGTGGCATTCCACATACCACCGGAAATGGAATGACAAGCCATATCCATATAGGATAGTTTCACTAAAACATTCACTGACCTTAATCTCATTATTCCACAAATAAGCATGGGTTCTCTAACCATACTTCTAGGATAACTCAATCCACAAAGCGTCTTCTGTGAGGGATTTCACCATAAGGGGACCATTTTGGAGTTCATCCATTTGTACTTATTATCAACCATGACAAGAAAATAATGAGTCATCTTTACATCAAACAAACTTGGGTCCATTACCCAAACCTTTGTGCTACTGGAATTCACTACCGTACTTTCTCCAAGGGTTGACATCAATCTCTAAGGGTTGACATCAATGACAACCAACAATCCATACCAACTATCCTTCAACCTAAGTCAACTGTCTGACAATCTCCCCCTTTGGCATTGATGGCAACACCAACATTGATGACAACACTTAGTCATGATAACATTCATGCTTATACTCTTTATCAATGTTTCTATTTCTCCCCCTTTGACATCAATGGCAAAGGGTATCTCCCTTTGGGGCTGATCCCCCTAACTGAACTCTCATTGGGGCTACTCCCCCTATCTACGTGCCTTTGATTTTTCTTTGTGTTTATAATCCTTTGATTACTCTCTTTCCCTTCATATGAATAATATCTCCCCCTTTGATAAAGGGTATCACTCTGAAGTCATATCGCTCATTCTTCCCTTGTGACAATCGCTTCCCTTGGAAACATGCCTCTATGCTCTCTCTCCAAGCATTTACCTTTTTCATTTGATAAATCTCTCCCCCTTTGTCCTATTTATGGTGCTTCCTCATGTACATCTAAGACATGTAAGATAAGCATTCAAAAGTATTCATTTTGGAGTAGAAATTACTCCTAGTCTCTGGCGAAGATATTCAAAGGCTTCCCGTGGAAGTGGTTTTGTAAATATGTCTTCCACTTGTTATTTTGTGCCCACATACTCAACTCTGATGTTCTTTTCTGCAACCTGCTCCCGTAGAAAGTGATACTTGATTGGAATGTACTTTGTCTTGGGGTGCATTATGGGGTTCTTTGAGATACTAATGGTGCCTGTATTATCACAATAGATTGGAATGGGCTCATCATACTCAACATGTATATCTGTCAGAGTTTGTTTCACCCAAATAACCTGTGTAAAACATGATGCTGCTACAATATACTCTGCCTCGGCTATAGATAAAGATACTGATGATTGTTTCTTGCTTAGCCATGATACTAAACACTCACCCAAGTAGAACGTTGCTCCAATGGTGCTTCGTCGGTCATCAATACAACCTTCCCAATCTGCATCTGTGTAGGAAATAATTGATAGATCCTTTCCTTTTGGATACCATAATCAAAACTATTATATTCCTTTGAGATATCTGAAAATCCTCTTCACTTCTAATACATGTGATTCCTTTGGTGCTGCTTGAAATCGTGCCACCTGTCCAACTGCCTGCATTACATCTGGTTTGGATGTTGTCACATATAGTAAGCTACCAATCATTGACCTGTATTACCTCTGATCTGTAGAATTTGAATCATCATCTTTGCTCAACTTGCAACTGGTTTGCATAGGAGTGGTAACTGGTTTGCAATATTCCATTCCGAACCTCTTTAGCATTTCTATGATATACTTAGTTTGAGAAATACAAATTCCTTGGTTTCTTTGACATATATGAAGACCCGAAAAGAAGGATAGTCCTCCAAGTAATGAAATTTCAAATTGATTCTGCATATCCTTTGCAAATTTCTGGCTTAACCTGTCATTAGTACTTCCAAAGCAATATCATCAACATAAATTTCAATTAATAAAATATTACCTTGAGTTACCTTGATGTAGAGGTTGTTGTCTGCGCTTCATTTCCATAGTTCATAGGGAGTTTTTTCATTGTTGTTTCTGAGCATTACTCTATTTTGAATGTGAACTGATGTATGCCCTGCATTTGTCCAAAAAATATCTGTCAATTTGGAATCCATTAGCATTGTTCGAGCCATTTCCTGTGTAATTATCATCCATTATGATAATGTTCATTTTTCTTTGAACCGCTCTCTAAACCAATCTATGAATCCATTCTGTCATCCACTATCATATATCTATCCAAACCCGCTAAGTGTTCTTATGAATCCATCTCTGTCCATACTATCCAAGACTCTACTTGCACAATTGTCCATCATGTTGACCCATTTATCACTATAGTATCATGAAGTCTTGATTATTCTATCAAATTGTACTTCTATGAACTGATTTCTTTGAATCTGTCTTCTCAAACTCTGCAAGCTACTCGAAGGATGGTTCTTTGGTCTGTCACAACTATCGCATAGACTCCCCTTGTCTAATATTCATATTACTTGGGAGTCTCTAAGTCGGATGGCTTAGAACAATTCCTGCTCTGATGTGTATTCATCATCATCTTCATTGGTAGATTCATCATCTTCATTGGTAGATTCATTATCTCTCTGAGATCTGACTTATTTATTTCAATATGTGGATTCATATTTCACTACAATGCCTGAAAGTACAATCTCTTGAACTTGTTCCTTATTTACATGTCCTTCCTTTCTTTCAGTTATTTTCCAAACCTTTCTGTATCTGACATCTTTCCTTTTCTCTGTAGAATTTTCTTCATCTCGTTTTATTGCCAATTTTGCGATCTCTGGTACCTAGTATTTGTTCACATGTTCTTCCTGTTTTCTTATCCATACTTTCTTATATCTGATATAAATATTCTCTTTCATGGAAGTATCGATCATGCTTCTACAATCACTGGCTATGTGTCCATAGTTATGACATTTGTAACACTCAATGTTACGTGCGACCACATAGGCACAGTCTGCTTGAACATTTCTTTTATAATCCCTGCAAT
>SNQJ01S0044337.1:0-49881 GCA_010110895.2 Picea sitchensis | reverse complement strand
ATATAATGCACTCATTAATTATCAATCCAGGATTCGTAATCAACAGAGTTACAAGACACCAGTAAGAAAGGTAATTCCTAATGTCATGAGTATAGAATCAAACTAGATTATGTATGCTGGAAACAAATCAAAATAGAAAACTATAATGCACTTTTGTTGTCCTTCTCAGAGAGGCTATCTATTCCATTATGGCACATGCAAGTATGAGATGGAATTGGTTTGATAGATAAACTCTGATGTCTGACCGAGAAAAATAACTATGTAATCCACACTTTCTGAAAGGAAATCACACATCAATCAACATAGCATGGGTAGTTCAATAGTCAATATGTTGGTTCTGTTGTGGTTCACAATGAACTTCACTAGTTCTTACCCAAGTAGTTTTGACTATTGTTGCCAATAGCTATGATCACTCAAGGAAATAAAAATCATGAGAACAGAAACATAGTATATGCAAAAATAGAGCAATTAAAGATCTCTAAGAAATTATAGAATGGAAATCTTAATCTAAGCTACACTGATATCATCTAACAGAGTTAAAGCTTTAGCTAATTCAATTTTTATACTACTGAAAACAAACACTAATGCTAATCTACGAAGAGGATGAGCTTTGTTGGGTGGTGGGCCCTTGCCTCTTCAGTAGGTCAGCTATTGAAGTCTACAGGAATCTTTCTTTTAACATACACATTGCTCTCGCTCACACTTCAAAACATAAAATCAAAACTCTCTTTAACAACTCAACTCATTCTTAATCATAGATAATCAGAATATGGAGATAAAATGACTTTCCATTAATCTTCACTCAGAAATATGTTCTGTACTATCATATGTTGCTTACATATTGATGATATGCTAACTCCCCTACCCTTCTACCATCCTTTCCATGGCTATTTAATAGTCTGCATCGTGAAACACAAGGAGGCGAAGTGATTTGAAAATCAATCAGTTGTTAAGTATAATCATTCGGTTACATCTTTAGCTTCATCCTCATGACATGAAGTGCACGAGGATGAGGCAATCAACAAAATATCCTTATCATAGCAAATAGATGTCCACCAATTGACTTAGGCGAGATCTGGCACTTAACTTAGTGCATTGGGCTCTTCCATATGAGTACTAGATCATACTAGGTAGATGGTACCGGATCATGAAAGTGCACAGACGGTGGTACCGGATCATGATAGAGCGTGGCCGTTGGTACCGGATCATAACAGTGTGTGTTGTTGGTACCAGATCATAACAGAGAGTGGCCGTTGGTACCAGATCACAACAGGTAAGATTTAGTACCAGATGCGTTTGGTACCGGATCAAGCAACAACAGTCTTGGTGCGCATGTACCGGATCATGCCAGAGCTGGTATAGGAACACTAGACATCTAGAGGTCAAAGATTCACATATGAGAAATCGATCATTAGTACATGAAACATTTAATTCCTTAACTCAATAAAGCACAAAATACATGAATTAACCATACTTTACCTTATGACCTTATTACTGGCAATTGGTAGTGTTCTTGTCATTCACTCAAGCTTTAGGTAGGCCAAAAAGGTATAGGTGAAGAGTATAATAGGGTAATGAGAATGTCAATTTCAGGTCTCAACAACCCCCCATGCCGACTAATTTCCTTCATATATTCTGAAATTTGAAGGCAAGCCTGGTGAAGATCCAGGTGATCATGTGATGACTTTTCATTTATGGTGCTTGTCAAACTCACTGAGAGATGACTCTGTCCAGTTGCACCTTTTTCAACGCACTCTTATAGGGGGTGCTACGAAATGGTATATTGAGCTCGATCGCTCGAGGTACTCTTACTTCAACGACTTGGAAATGGTCTTCTTGAACCATTTCCAATTACCTATGAGATACGATGCTGATACCGAGTTGCTGGCCAACTTTGAGAAAACCAAGGCTGACCACATCTCTGATCATATTCGAGAATGGTGGCATCAAAAGAGCCGAATTAAGGTCAAGGTCCCTCCTTCTTTCCTGCTTGAGTGGTTCCTGAAGTCTTTGGTGCCTTGCGTATCGAAGGACGTAGTGACTTCTGGAGTGTTTTCAGAATATGAGGTGATTATGAGAGTGCAACAGCTTGAACTGATCTACTCTCAGTCCAACATGCTCTACGATATTTTTCCAGACACTCCGCGGTATACTCTCGATAAGGCCAAGAAAAATTCTGGACCCTATGTCTATGGTATTGTGGGATCAGAACAAAGAAATTCCACTGACCTTTTGTCGAATCAGTTGCAACAACTGTCAATACAACAGACTATGGCCAACCAGAATCAAAGTTCAACTGTTCCCCCTACCCAGATGTTGAATGTACACTGTGTGAAGTTGACAAATCCCAAGGCCAATCAGCAGCCCGAGGTAAAGAAGAAACAATGAAAAAAGAAGAGTAAAGGGGGTAAAATGGCTACCAATAATGTTGACAAAGGAAAAAAGGAGAAGAAGAAGTCAAAAATACCCGTGTAATCTTTGCACGGAAGATGATCTGACTCATTTGTTCCCTCGGCTTGTAGAAGCTCATAAGCTATTAGCACAACAACTTCCTACTGTGATGACGAACCCTTTTCCACAAGGGAAAAACATGGCTCAAGCTTCAGCATCCACGAGCGTGACATGGGGAAATGAGGGACCCCCCATGCCTACCAATAACAACCTGACTACAAATATTTACATGATGAATGCCGAAGCTAATATAGCAACTAGGGCCTGATATTACAGAATGTCAGAATCTACCGAGAAGGGAAAGGAAGCCACTAACCCACCGACTCCTCTCCAAATCGAGAAGGTGATAGGAGAAACCATGACTCACATCCCTAAGGGTTCATTTAAGAAGGCTTATCATAATCCAAATGCGAGGTCCACCTAGAACTACTCCGTTGTAGAAGATTTGGCACAGACCCCTTGCGTGATGTCTACCTTGGAAGTCCTGCAGAGTTTCCCCTCACAGAGAAAATCTCTATTATCCTCCTTGGGAACGACATAGAATTGTAACCTAGGAGTGATAATTTTTTATCCAACAGACTTAAAACCTCGTCTTCCTTACCACATTGCTTTTTAGATAGTAGTGGCTTACACGACAAAATATTTTGCGCAGAACATTTTCCGTACAGTGGTTGATGAGGGTGCCTCGACTTGTGTGATGTCATTGGCATGTTGGAAGGCCATTGACCAACCTGGGTTGTCTCTGTCACCTACGTTGTTTACGGTGCTTGACGGTCGATCGTTTAGACAACACAAAATTATTCCTTCCATCCCCATGTAGTTGGGAGGTAAAATTGTGTGTGTTGAATTTGAATTGGTAGATGCACCTCTTGACTACAACCTATTGTTAGGAAGGAGTTGGACTTATGCGATGCATTCAATGGTTGCTACAGTTTTTCAGGTCTTGTGTTTTTTGCATGAGGGTCGAATTGTGATGATTAACCAGTTGTCATTCTCTCATCCAAACCCTTCATTGAGAGCTTCCACGGTCCCTATGATTGATAGTCCACAACCCAAAACTGTCAACTTAGGTGCTGGTTTGTTTCCATCATTGATGGGAACTTTTGATTACTTGCTGCCTTCGAGCGATGTAAATCTTATATCGGTTGTTCCCGACTAGCTGAGGGATGCAATTCTACAAGTGTCGTCATTTTGAATGAGCTACTTTAACGATCCGTGGAATTTACCTTCCCCATCGGCTTCGATGGAAGGGATAAGGCATCCTGGAATGACCATGCCCTTGTCCACGGCTGAGGTTGCGTACAATATTGTTCAACAGACTTTAGCCAACCCCGATCTGGCTCCCCCATAGGAGTTAGATCTAGTTCTCGAGCCTATTTGGGCTCAAGGTTCTCTTGCCACTCAAGATCCTTTAGACTTGGTCTTTCCTTCTAACGAGGTGATTATTGAGGCAATGACTGGTCTCGATAGACCTTGGGATGATCTACATTATAGATCTTACTTCCTTCCCGAGTTAAGGAGAATAGAGGTGGGAGAATTTGTCTTGACCATGATTGGAGATAATCCTTGTCCTATCAATCCTTTGGCTATGCATAGAGTTTACGCCGAGGGTAACATGGAAAGCATTGCTGCAATGATTCCAATCGATATCTCCAAAACACTTGGCATTGTGGAGAATATTTTCATCGGAGCGGATTGCTCCCCTGAAGAGATTTGAACTTACATTAATTTATTCAAATAATTCTACGATGTTTTTTCCTGGTCTTACGAGGAAATTCCAGGCACTGACCCACAAATTGTTGAGCATAAAATTATGACTTCTCCTAATTCCAAGCTGGTTCAACAGAAGCTTTGTCCGATAAATCCTAGAAAAGAAACAACAATTAAGGCAGAAGTAGAAAAAATACCGAAAGCCAGTTTTATCTACCCTATACAGTTGATGGAATGGGTGTCAAACCCAGTTTTAGTTAACAAGAAGCAGGGCACGATTCACGTGTGTATGGACTTCTGTGAGTTGAATAAGTCTTGTTCGAAAGATAATTTTCCCACCCTGCTCATCGATCATATTATCGATGAATGCATAGGCTGTGAGGTCTTTTCATTCATGGATGGTTTCTCGGAATACAATTAGATTCAAATCAAACCCGAGGACCAACATAAAACAACTTTTATTTGTCCGTGGGGCACATTCACGTATCGTAATATGCCTTTTGGCCTGAAGAATGCTGGAGCTACCTTTTAGCAGGCCATGTCATTTTCTTTTCATGACCTTAGACACATAATCAAGGCGTATCTTGATGATATAGCATCACGCTCTCGCAAGAGATCTGATCATCTCGTCCATCTTTGAATAATCTTTAAACAATGTCGCTATTATCAGATTCACTTGAATCCTAACAAATGTAGTTTTTGTGTGACGTCAGGTCATCTCTTAGGTTTTATTGTATCAATAAGAGGGATCATGGTCGATCCTCTCAAGGTTGAGGTGATATTTCAATTGCCTCCCCTGTGCACGATACCCCAACTTCAAAGCTTATAGGGGAAAGAGATTTTTCTTTGGAATTTTGTCACAAATTACACTGAGATCACTAAAGGTTTTATGTGTCTCTTGAAAAAAGGGGTCCCATTATTTTGGTATGAAGCTGATCAACGCTCCTTTGAAGCGTTGAAATGCACCCTAACGTTTTCCCCTTTGCTCCAGCCTCCTAATTATAATAGATATTTCTTGTTATATTTGGTTTCTTCGGAGTCGACCATCGACATGGTCTTGGTTCAAGAAGATGATCTAATTGAAGAGAATGTTATATATTACCTTAGCCGAGGCCTAGTTGGGTCGGAACTCAACTATTGTCACATTGAGAAACTTGCTTTGGCAACAGTACATGTTGTCCAACGGTTCCGTCACTACATTTTGCTTCGCAAGACCACTGTCATTGTCATCGTTAACCCTTTCCAATATGTGTTAACATGACGGGTCATTGGTGGAAATATTAGTAGATGGATAGTCATTTTATAGGAATTTGACTTGGATTTTGTTTCTGTGAAATCCAAAAATTCATTGGTCTTTGCCGAACTCATTTCAGAACTTCTAGTTGAGTCTAGTGATATCACCCTCGAAGATTCGCCTATTAAGGGTAATATTTTTCTAATTGTATCTTCGGACCCCTGGTATGGAGATATACCGGTCTATATATAGACTTTGAAGTGACCCGCTTCTATTTCCCATGATGAGCGTCGATGAATTTGACATCAGGCGTGAAACTATCTTATACTCGATGACACTTTGTATCGTTGAGGCATGGATTGCATTCTTCACCGATGCCTTATCCATGAAGAAGCAGAGCTTGTTTTGAACGACTGTCACACTAGAGGATGTGGTGGTCATTTTGCTGGGTTGGAAACAACCCAAAAGATTCTACGTGCAGGTTACTTCTGGCCCTCATTAATCAAGGATTGTGTTGAGGTGGTCAGTAAGTGCCACCCATGCCAAATCTTCTGTCGAAAGATGTGGGCACATCCTACTCCTATGTTTCCTATCATTTTTGTTGGTCCTTTCACCAAGTGGGGGATTGACTTCACTACATGTCACCTGGCCTCAGCTAGGGGGCATCGTTACATCATCGTAGTAGTAGACTACTTTACAAAGTGGGTCGAAGCTATGCCAATGTTTAGTAATGATGGAGAAACTGCGGTTCTTTTCATATTTAATCAAATAGTATCAAGGTTCAGTATCCCGAAGGAGATTGTCACTGACCATGGAAGTCACTTCCAAAAAAAAAATGATGACTTCGTTAACGTCAAATATCGGGTTCAAGAAATAACATTTGTCACCTTATTACCCGCAAGTGAATGGTCAGGTTGAAGCTGTGAATAAGTCTCTCAAGACTATTCTTCAGCGGACGATCAATTTTGCCAAGTCAAATTGGCATTTGATGTTATATTCAATGTTTTCAGCCTACCGAACGTCTTTGAAGATTGCCATTGGTTTTTCACCTTTTCAACTCGTATACGGGCTAGAAACAGTCTTACTTATTGAGTGTCAGATTCCTTCTTTAAAGTTGGCAGTGGAATTACTACTGGACACTTCATTGCTTGAGGAACGCCTACTATATCTCGAGCAGCTCGATGAGAAACGTCGTGATGTAGCCTTAGCCAATGAGGCTCATAAGAAACAGGTCAAGTGTCAGTGCAATCGGTCCATTCGTCCTCAGATTTTTTTTGAAGGCGATCTTGTCCTAGTCTATGATCAAGACAAAGATCCCCTGGGGGAAGGCAAGTTCAAACCCATGTGGTTCGGACCATTCATTGTGAAAGAGGTCTTGAAGAAGGGCGCTTACCGTATGGTTTATTTTGAAGGAAATTCCTTGGTGGAGCCTAGAAATGGGCTCTACCTCAAGAAGTACTACTCTTATGTTGGTCACCTGGGTGACTTCTTGTACATATGTATAAATTCTTATACATTATTTGTATTTTTTGTTTTGTGGACGTGCAATTATTTATGTCTTGTTTTTCACTATGGAAGATGTCAAGTGAATCAAAGGTGTATTTTGGGTTCACGGATGGTGCTAGCCGACACACTCAGAGGTTTTCTTTCACCCCTGGAGGCCAGTTGCTATCTTCTGGAGGTATTTGTCTAGGTGACACTACAAACAATGTTGTCAAATACAATGCAGTGATAGAATTGCTTCATGACGCTTTGTCACATGGAATTTATAACCTTTGGGTCTACCTATATGCTTAGCTAGTTGTGTCCCAGTTAAATGGGGCTTACCGCGTTTATGATCCCACTCTGCACCGACGATTCCTCAGGGTATGTCTCTTAGAATGTTCTTTCGATTACAGTACATATATCCATGCTCCTAGGAGATTTAATCATCTAACAGATACTCTAGCTAATCAAATATTAGATTGACATGTTGCACATACATAAAAAGAAAAGCACACACATACACATGTAAATACATTTGTTAAAAAATGTTATCCATAAGACACAATATATATATATATATATATATATATATATATATATCCAAAAAGTGTCATGAGTACATAGGTGGGCGCGAATGCCTCAAAAAGTGTTCAGTATACATCGTTGGGCTTATTCCCTCAAAAAATACATATACAAAAACTGCCCTCGGCACATCAATGGTCTATACTATCTAATCACAGGGTGTATTGGCCCTGCCATAATGTACAACAGCGTTGGCCAGACACTGGAATAGTTGGACCCAAGTCTAAGGCACCCCTACTACATGAGGCTGCATAGAAGGTGGGAGATCCTTGATCTCAGCCATAGGTACCATATGACTGAGCGCAGTCAAGTTGTGCTCCACTCATCTCAGAACTATGTCAGCCTCTCTGGTTGGGGTCCCCCTACTGCTATTGGTCCTCTGGCTGTTGCTGGTCTTGCCTCTGGTCGAGGATGTCGCCGAGTCCTAGTGAAGTCCGCTGGTCTCACAGGTCCCACATATGTACATAACAGATACATGAGTCAATAATCTATACGCACATAACAAGGATATATATAAAAACAATTAAAAATTAAATAACTTTAAAAAATATGTTACCTATCTCACCTCGCTCCTCGCCGGGAGGCACATGAATGTCCAAATATCTGGTGAAGTTGATCTCGCCATAAGGGTAATCCTCTATCACCAGAATCTGTTGTGCCCACCAGCCAAAGAATTTTTCATTGTAGGCCTCTATGGTCCTCCCTCCACCCTTTCGAGGCAGCAATGTTTCCTACCTACATACTACTAGGAAGGAGGCTACATGCCCTAGTACCATCTCTCTCGGACTAAGACTGGGCACCCTCTCGAAGAAGAAGGAGCACAAAATGGTACTGAACCTGAAGTTCTTGTTGGTATGTTTCCGACACTCTTTAAGCTATCTCTTCTTGCATATCATCATGGTCGTACATGCATATCATCATGGTCGTACTCCAGTAAAAAATATTGGCCTCTAAACACTGAATGACACAGTGCATGTGTGCTTGGGAGGCTTGATGTAGGGCTATGGATCTTTTTTATTTTTTCAAATCTTGCAAAGGTGTACGTGGTTTGTTTCATACACAGTTGCGTATGTACGTGGGCTAGTGGTTTCCTGCCCGAGTACATACGCGGGTTGTCCTTGGACATCCCGCGTACACGTAGGGCCTCTCTTTTTAGGAGATCATGCCCCCTCAAAACCTACAATTAATGCATAAAAAATAAATTAAAATGCAAGAGGGAGGGATTTGTACTTACTTGATCCAAGTATAAGGTCGTTTCGTCCACTGAAGCTCCCATAATCAACTCTTTTAACAAAGGGGTCTTTTCGCCTTTTGATCGATTTTCAAATTGCAATGGTAAAAATGTGTTATCAACTTCTATTTATAGAATTTTTTAGCCCTTTTTGACCCCCTCTGTATTTTTTCCTAGCTTGGAAATTACTTGATTCCACTTATGAGTTTCTTATTGGTCGAACCAATACTATTTTTCTTTTGGTTTGGTAATTTTTGGGATGGTTCACTTTTTGGGTATCCTTTGGTAAAAGTTATTTTTTCCAACTTTTTTCATATAAGTTAGGATTTCATTTCCATTTTCTGCATCTCATTGTATTTTTCTCTTTTCCATAGGATCAACCCCACCGAAGTGTGACATAGAACCTTCATTGCTACTTGTTGGCGTAGGGGCAGACCCAGGGTTCAACTCTAACAGTGCACCAACAAACCCTAACTACTAGCCCTTACGGAAACACCTGTGAAGCAGATGAAGTCTCACCCGAAGTAGCAATAGGAGGGTTGCAGGATACATGTGTCTACAACCAGAGGAAATGCAAGATGATTCCAAAACAACAACGCAAAATAGCCCAGAGATTCTTAACAGTACTATGCTTAACTTCGCGAAGTTATATCTTCTTATCTCCGACAGGGAAAATAATAGTGCAATAACAATGCAAAAGGTAGTAAATAGAAAAGCATCAACCACATGGAACAAAAATATTTTACATGGTTCACCCTCTCCCTAGGGCTACGTCCACAAAACTATGTTTATTGATAGAATAGATGAAGATATACAGTTCTATTTGCACACTTAGCTGGAGATCCTTCTCTCTCTTCCTCTTTATTTCCTATCCCCGCACACCCAGCTGTAGGGTCAATCTTCGCATCGAGCTGAAGACCTAAAATACAAGAATTCCCTAAAACATAACACTTTTACATCTCAACACCACTATAACCTCTCATCTCAACTCTTCTAGACCTCTATTTATACGTTCCATGACTCTTATAAAACCATGGATCGAAGCCCAAGTGACAAAAACCATGGATCCACATAACCCTCATTTTAAGGACTTCGTCGACCTGTTCTTCCTTCTTCTCTATGAGTTTCTCCAAAGAACCCATTAATGTCTTCTTCCTCTTGCTGACTTGTCCACGATCTATCTTCTTTGTTTCTTTGTCTTCCTTGATCTTCTTTTTCAATGACTTGCTTTACTTTACTTCATTCCTTCTTTTATGCTTCTTTAACCACTTCGACCCTTCCTTGGTTTGTGTGCCTTCTACGCACTTCATAATTTGTCTTTATTCTTCCTTAATATTCGATTTCTTCCTTAATACATGACCAAGGGCCAACAAGCCCCCAACACTCACATGTGACTCATCCTGAGTCACTGCAAGGTTGAGTCTTATGTATTACTTCGACTGCAGACTGCGCAGAGAATCCTATGCTTTCTTCTCTATCCCTCCCTATCATGTGCATACTGTCTTTTCTGTGTCTGGTACCCAATTTCAACTACACCCGGTACCTAGAACCTTCTTCCTTTGAATTTAATGAGAGTTGCAAGGCAGCTGGTTGTCACAATACAACTTCAATCAGCTCCCATTTACTAAACCATCCTTTCATTCTCCATTAAGAGTCTTCGACTGCGTAGCTCCACCTTCTGTAACATAGAAAACCTCGAATGGCCCAAGCCAATGTGTCTTGAACTTTCCTAGATGCTTCATGAACTTGTTGTCATATAAAAGTACCAAATACCCTTGTTTAAATGCTTTCTTCTTGATATGTTTTTCATGGTAATCCTTTTCTCATTCTTTTTGTACATGTTGATGAAATCCTGCAATGAACCTATCTTCCTCTAGTTCCATCAATTACGTGAGCCTATCTTGAACAGTGCCGATGTCATCCATACCTGTAAATGTTGCAATTCTTAAACTAGGAACCAAATATTCCATAGGTACCACTGCTTCCTGGCCATAAACTAACTTGAAGGGAGTCTGTGTTGTTAAATTTTTGCAAGTAGTTCGATAATCCCATAACACTGCTGGAATTCTCAAATCCCAATCATCTCTGTTAACAGTGCAAATATTAGTCAGCATTGTCTCCAAAATTTTATTGAAAGCTTTGACTATACCATTCTCATGTGGGTGATATGGTGTGCTCTTTTGATGGTGAACTTCGAACTCCTGAGTCAAGGCCTCAATAGTTTTGTTAATGAAGTGTGTGCCTTGATCACTCATAAGGAACTTCGGGCATCCAAATCTGGTTATGATATCCTCAAAGATGAACCATGCAACTGTAGTTGCACTACAGTCTTTAACTGCTCTTACTTTTGCCCATCTAGTCAAATACTCTATAGCAGTGATGATATATCGAGCTCCTGTGCGCTTTCCTGGTCGGTTGATAGGTCCCACAAAGTCAATAGCCCATTTCTCAAATGCCTGTAAAGTTAACTGAGGTGCTAAAGGAATATCATCCCTTCTATAAGGCTTCCATACTCTTTGACATATATCACAGGCTCTGTATTATTCCTTAGCATCCTTATTTAAAGTGGGCCACCAGAGGCCAACTCTGAGAACCTTCTGCGTTGTTGCTTTCCTTGCATAATTTCCTCCTACGATGACTTCATGTGCTTCTGCAAGAATCAATGGTCTTTCTGACTCCATAACACATCTTCTTAAGATCTCATCTGGTCCCATCTTGTATAACCGTCCAACTATAAGTTGAAAATATGCAGTGCAAAATACCAATTGTTTCTTTTGAATAACTGTATACTCGCGAGGTGCCATTCCTATGGACAGGAACTAGAATATCTCGGCGAAGTGATCATTGACTTTCCTGATGGCCAACAACTGTGTATCTGGTAGTGTATCATCCAAACTGGTAGGTTCCTCTCCATGTTCTAACCTGGATAAGTGGTTAGGTCCCTTATTCATTATTCCTAGCTTGACCACAATCTCAAAGTCATACTCTTGGAATAATAATAGCCATTTGCATATTCTTCCTCCCAACACTGGATTGTCAACTAAGTACTTCAATGCATAATGATCAGTAGACATATTAAAATGTCCTGCCAACAAGTAGTGTCTAAACGTTTGTAACACATATACCATAGCTAAGCCTTCTCTTTGAGTGGTAGTATAATTCATTTTAGATGTAGAAAGATTCCTGCTATCAAAGGCTATAGGGTGGTCAATATATCCTACAACTGGTTGTGCTAAAACATATACTAATGCAATGGATGAAGCATCGACATGAACATGGAATTCCTTACTCCAATCTGGAAAAAAAAAAATAGGTTCAGTGATCATTTTTTGCTTTAATGTGTCGAATCTCTACTGGCATTCCTCTGTCCATTGAAACTTACTATCCTTCTTTAATATCTTCTCCATAGGTTCTATTATCTGTGCATAACCATTAATAAACTTTTTGTAGTATCCAGTGTGTCCCAATGCAGTGCACAACTGTCTAATCGAAGTAGGAGGAGGTAGATCAACACTGATAGCAATCTTGGAAGGATCTACCAACAACCCCTGCTTACACACAATGTGTCCTAACAAAACTCCAAAAGGTGAAAAGAAAATACACTTCTTCAAGTTCAGGGTAATCTGACATTGCCTGCACTTATCCAACATTAATCTCAAACATTCAATATGATCTTTTAATAGACTAAAAATGGTCCAGTCATCAAAGTATGCCTCCAAAAGCTTATGTAAAAATTCCTTAAATGCTTCGACCACCACCCTGGAAAAGATGGCTAGTGAATTCTTCAAACCAAAAGGCATCACAGTGTACTGATAAGAACCCCATTCTGTTTCAAATGTAGTCTTATGTCTGTCCTCAGCAATTCTTATCTGGTGATAGCCTGAAAATCCATCTGTGAATGAATAAAATTTCTGTCCTCCTACATTATCTATAACTTCATTAGTAAAAGGTGTAGGGAATGGATCATGTAAACATGCATCATTCAATTTCCTTAGATCTACATAGATTTTGATTTCTCCTGTCTTCTTATCTTGGACCACCATAGGGCTGATCCATTCAGATTCTTCGACTCGTTCTATAATTCCTACTTCCAACATTCTATCTAATTCAGTCTTAAATTTTTGCTTGTACTTGGGATTCAGTCTGTAAGGCCTCTGCTTGACAGGCCTTGCATCTGCTTTCAAAGGAATCTTCATTTCTCCCATGGGCCCTTTAATGCCCTTCATGTCTGTGAACTTGGTTGGAAACAAGTCTTGATACTCATGCAATAGTTCTGTAATCTTACTAATAGTAGCATCCTCCCAATAGTCTCCAACATTTTCCAACTTAGGTGCTTGCTCTGTTCCAATACTAACCTTCTTAATTTTAATAGGCTGCCCAAAAAAAGGTAATTCAATCCCTGGCCCTTATATATCTCTTTGTCCTTCATTTTATGAAATGTTCACATTCCTAGGGTCATCATCCTCATCAACATTAATATTATAACAACCCTGCAACCACTAAAGAGGCACAATCCATTCATATTCTTCTTGTTCAAGAGGGGGGTTAGGTTCCTCCTCAAAGACCTTCTATCTTAAAATTTGTAAAGCTTGATCTACTATGGGGTACTGACTTTCAAATAGGAACGTAGATATAAAGTGTTGGGTCATACCATACCAATCTATAGTGACTAAGTGCAATTTTGCTTGAAGATACCAGTTGATAGTCATAGTATATAAGGTGTTAATGAACTTATGTACCCACTACTCTATAGGAATGTTGCTCTAGGCTTCCTCACAACTTTGTACATGGTCCTTAGGGCAACTATGACCTGTGTATCGAACTTCAAAACCTTAAACTTGGTATGAAAAGTGCACTGTCAACAAGGTGCGACATTGTACCCACTCCATGATGTTCTTCTTCTGTGTTCCCCACCATCTAATTGGCATTGCTTTCAAGGCTTCATCTAGTGCCAAAAACCTCTGTTGTACTGGTACAATTCATTCAAATTCAAATAGAAATGTCTCTAAATTATTCAAGCCATCAAATGTAGAAATATTACTTACTTCTATGCCAATCCAATGAAATTCCTTAGCCAATATGGCACACCTCCGCGTAGAGACTTCATACATTATGTTCTGCCAATTTTTCAGTGCTTCTTCTAAATTTGATGAGCATGCACTTTCACTTCGCCAACTTAGATTTCCATCTACTGTAGGATTAATATAATCCTGTTGTCCTGCTGTCAGTTTATAGATGTTCTCTAGCTCATAGGTGCGATCTTCTTCTCTTATAGGTTTTGTTTATCTGCAACCTTCATCGGGATCAAGAGGTGCAATGAACCTAAGGCCATCACCTTCAAATGTCATTCTTCTCTTTTTCAGGTCAATAACAATCGAATTGTTGAAATCCCAATCAACACCCAACAATGTCAGATAGGGACAACTATCATCAACAATCTCTATCACTTTGAAGTCTGCAAATGTCCTCACTCCGTCGATTTCCACAGGGACATGCTCTAGTCTTCCAAAAGGGCTCACGTCTCGCTGATTAGCCATCCTGAGCCTAATAGGAGAGTAAATCAATTTGGGTTTTCCCATCAATGCCCAAGTCTTCTTCGTCATAACATTTACTTCTGATCCTAGGTTGAGGTCCATATAGTCCATGTCATAGTCTCCAATCTGAGCACTAAGGTGTAGTTCCTTGCTTGTCCTCCTTTTTCTAGATACTCAATTCACATCTCTACTCAGCAGAGGATCTACTCTTCCAATTTCATACTATCTGATCAGGTTTTATAGTTCCTACACAACTGTTTCATCTTTAATCAAATCAATACAAGTATACGAGAAGTCCACAAGCTTGCTTACCTCTTTTCCCTGTCTAGGTGGGGCAGACTGATCAAATGTTGGAGGCATTTCACATTCCCTTACTTCTGATTGTGCCCTAGATGAAGAAGCATGTTCACCTACAAATTATCTTCTTGCTTCTTCAAAAGTATCCTTTTCTTTCCTTGGATCAAACAATGGCGCCTTCTTTGAAGCTCTTCTGATCCATGATTCATCTGTATTCTTTCATGGATTCACCCTATCTTCTCCTGTGACAACGCCTCCTCTAGTAATAACAACGACTCTGGGTTCCTCATCGTGAGGTTCAACTGATATTTTCTGGACTTGTTGGTTTCCACCTTGTCTTTCCTGAACTTTAGCTAACAACACTAGATAGTCTTCAATGACATGGTCAAATGAATTACAATAGCTGCAAGTAGTACAAGGGTTCTGAAAATCCCTTGCCAAATGACCTGGCTAGGTGAGGTTATAGCAAATAATATGACCTCGATCTCGACCCATGCATCCTCCTCATCCTCTTTCTCTGAACCCACCACGAGGGGTGAAGCTTCCTCTTCCTGGGAAATTGAATTGCGCAACATTCCCTTCTGGCTGTAATTCTCCTTGAATTATATATGCATCCCTTGACCTTTCATGCGTGAGGTCATAAGACCTATAGTCCTTCTCATCATGCCCCACATATTTACAGAATGTGCAATAAATATTGGTGGGTGTCTGGACATATTTCTTCATATAATAACATTCACCAAGGTGATGTCTAGTTCTACATACCTCACACCATGGTAAATTAGCTTGGTTCAAAGGGTTAGGAGCTCCAGAGGCCAAGTATTCACTAAATAAAGGATAGTGCTCTGTTTCATGACCCTCTTCTTTACATCTGATACACTAGATGTCTTATCTTTTCTCTTTTCCTCTGTCTTTCTTCATGTCTTCAACCTGTAAAGATAAACTAGTTAATTGATTCAAAATATGACTCATACCTGGATTGGATTCTCCTATAGGGGATTCTTCTAGTTTCATGGAAATCTCTAATGCTTCAGCCTACGAAGCAACCTTCTGTTGCATTAGAGGAACTCTAATGTGTGGCAGGAGGGTAGCGGTGAACCATTCCTTATGTTGTTCGTCTGGAATCTGAAAACTTAAATGACATGTCAAGTTATTAAACCTTTGATCAAATTCCCAAATAGGTTCAGTCACCTTGTTCTTGATTTCCTTCAACTCTGTAATGCACTTCGACTTCGACTTAGGCTTCCTGAAATCTACACTCAACACAGTCTTAATGTCATTCAATGCTCTAGGCTGTACAAATGTTGTAACAAACTTCATATACCAGCTTAGTGCATGGTCCCTCAAGGTAGTACTAAACTGAGCTCTCTTAACATCTTCGTCGGTGACTTTCTTAATGCTCCATATAGATTTGCATAAGAACCAATGCTGGTTAAGATCCTTAGATCCATCTCCTATGAAAATATGTAACCTCATTTCATCTGCCATTGATTTTCCTTGGTTTCTCAACTGATTCTGTACTAAACTGCTTGTGATAGTACTCTGAGTGCTCTGATTACTCTAATTACTCTGGTTAATTGGTTCTTCTAAAACAACAGGAGGAGTAGCAATACTTACTTCAATAGTAGGTGCAGTACCTGGAGTTTCTGGTTCTTCTCAGCGAGGTTCTTCAGTCTCTACTTACTTTTCCCTTGCGAACTCTGAATATTCTTCGTCTGATCACTTTGATTCTCCATTGTAGAATCCTTCATCTTGTGCTAATGGCCCGTAACTCTGCTTAAAAAGGTTCGCAAGAGGAATCTTTCTGAATGATCTCCCACTGCATGTGTGTCCAGCCTATGTGTCACTTTCGCTGTCTGAACTCTTGAAAATTAGCTTTAAAATCCAACTGAATACTGTATCTTCAAGATATTCTTCTCATGCAATAACATATTAATATTCAACTTCAAAAAGTGTATAACATTTCCTCTAGGTCCCTTGAAGAAATACCTCTCTTCTTGACTATATGATTCCACTATGTCAATATAAAATTCAATAATGTACCCTCCAATAGTGTCGTCAAACTCAAGATCCACTACCCTTGACACAACATTATCAACTTTCTTGAATTTCTTAATCAACGCCGATGTCCAAACCATAGGTGGTCTAGATCTGATTTCAAACTGAGTGTCTGCTAGTTTGGCTAACCACTCGTACAACTCCTGATGAACTCCTACGAAGTCCCTTTCTTGTTCTTCTATCCAATTCTAAATTTTTGTCTTCGATGGAAACCACCTTGAAATTCCCTCAAGAAGATCTTGGTCCCGGCAACAAAACCATTTGTTGGCATAGGGGCAAACCCAAGGTTAAACTCTAACAATGCACCAACAAACCCTAACTACCATCCCTTACAAAAATACCTGCGAAGCAAATGAAGTCTCACCCGAAGTAGCAATAGGAGGGTTGCAGGACACAGGTGTCTACAACCAGAGGAAATGCAGGATGATTCCAAAACAACAACACAAAATATCCCAGAGATTCTTAACAATACTATGTTTAACTTCGCAAATTAAGTTATATATTCTTATCTTCGACAGGAAAAATAAGAGTGCAATAATAGTGTAAAAGGTAGTAAATAACAAAGCATCAACCACATGGAACAACAAGATTTTATTTGGTTCACCCTCTCCCTAGGGCTACATCCACAAAACTGTGTTTATTGATAGAATAGATGAAGATATACAGTTCTATCTACGCACTCAGCTGGAAATTCTTCTCTCTCTTCCTCTTTATTTCCTATCCCTGCGCACCCAGCTGCAGTGTCGATCTTCGCACCCAGCTGAAGACCTAAAATACAAGAATGCCCTAAAACATAACACTTTTACATCTCAACACCACTATCACCTCTTATCTCAACTCTTCTAGACCTCTATTTATACATTCCATGACTCTTAGAAAACCATGGACCGAAGCCCAGGTGCCAAAAACCATGGGTCCACAGAACCCTCATTTTAAGGACTTCGTCAACCTATTCTTCCTTCTTCTCCATGAGGTTCTCCAAATCACCCATTAGTGTCTTCTTCCGCTTGCTGACTTGTCCATGATCTATCTTCTTTGCTGCTTTGTCTTTCTTCATCTTCTCTTTCAACGACTTGCTTTCCTTTTCTTCATTCCTTCTTTTATGCTTCTTTAACCACTTCGAACCTTCCTTGGTTTGTGTGCCTTTCGTGCACTTCATACTTTGTATTTCTTCTTCCTTAATCTTCTCTTTCTTCCTTAATACATGACCAAGGGCCAACACTGCTCTAGAAGTTTCATAATTAGGTGGTAGAGCCTACCTTTACATGGATGCACTAGGTAGATCCTTGCTATATTTTGGCGTCCATGCTGCCAGTAATGACTATAGGCTTGGGATTCCTTGTTAGTCCTGTCATGATTACGAGATAAAGCCTCATTCGTTTGATGCACCATCATTCTAGGCCTTACCCTCGGGACTCCCACATGAACATGCTTTGTTGTCTTTCAAGGTCGCTTTGAAATTCAAAAGCAACATCCAATGAGATTGTATTTATTCTTTCCGATCTTGTCTGGATTAACTGAGAAAAGTATCCCCCTGATGTCTTCTTTAAGCCCTTTTCAGACTCTCTAAAAATGAAAAGATTGTTGAGTGATTTTGTTGCCCTTCACGCTTGCCAATCTCAAATTTGAAGGCACATCTGTCCGGCAATAGTTTACCCCTTTTTCAGTCCAGATGATTTATTTTACGAATAAAGGTATTCTCTAAGAACTTCAGTTCGCTAGAAGAGTATTATCAAGCGTAAGTTTAACCCTTTTTCGGGCCCGAGGTACTAAATCTTCTAAAAAGGAACATTCTCCTTGGTTTTGGTTTATCAACATTTTCAGGCCTTAGAGACTTGGTGCAACCCCCCTTTCCTCTGGGGGATTCTGCAACCTCTCGGTCTTGGATATTCAAACTCCTTGAGCCAAATTGGTTCTTCGGGCCTTCAATAGACCCTGGAAAATTAATACACACACAGGTCCCTCTGATGTTACCCGCAAACTTAGGTTACCAGCGACGCTGCTGTTCAACGATTGGAAACACTAACCTTGCGAGTGCTAGTTCACACTAGAGTCTTTCTCTTATGTGACCATGGTTTGTGACCGTGAGTTGACCCTTCGCAACTTCAGGATTTGGAAATATTGAAACCTCTACCCTGATCTTCTTCCGAACCACCTTTCCCCGAATTTGCAGATCTCTACCGCATGGCCCCTTGGATCTGACGGTCCAGCTATACTTCGGGTTTTGTGACTTCGCGAATATTTCACCCAATCCACACTCAACTTCTCCAGATATCTAACTCCTAGATTTTCTAATCTGCTTCCACTTGTCTCCTCGCAGCCAACGGTTAATATTCACTTCACGATTTCACGACTTCAACGATCCCACTTTTCAATACTTTTAAACACTTCGAACTCTGAAGTGCCGAAATACCTCATGGCTAATTATCTGTGCAAATTTTCCCAGATCTGATGGTTTTTAATGATCCCAATCCCTCCTAGATGGATCTTGCTCATTAACTTTGGGAAACCTTAAATGACTCCTCCCTTTGAAGATTTCTCGTTGCTCTCCCTCCTGAGCTTGTTCTCTCAGAATTTATCTTCCTTTTAATTCTCCTTTCGACACTATGTCAAAATCCCAGCATGTGCATGCCTTGCAGCAGGTCCTCCTTCACAACTGAGCTTCTCTGTATGTGACTTCTGCTACTCCTCCTGGGCTCCTGAGTCAAAAGACTCTGTTGCACACTTCTTGCGGACAAACTTCCTCCAATCTTGAATTTGAAGGACAACTGTGCACTCCTTGCAACAGTCCTTCCACGCTCTATTGTTCCTCTGAACAATACAAAATTGAGCGAGGTTTCTCCTACCCACACTCTCAAACTATCCCTGTTGAATTTTCTGAGTCAAGTGGATTCTGTCATGCACACCTTGCGTATTCTATGCACTCTTTGCACATAGAAGTTTCACGTTATCTCTTCTGAGCTTATGAGTCGAAACAAATTCTGTCAATGCACTCCTTGCAAACACTATGCACACTTGCACTTGCTCATAGAAGAGAAATGATTTAAACTTATACAAATCTTTACAGATTCATACATTCAACCATGTAAATGCAGTCATAAACATAAGAACAAGAAATGACAGAGAATTGCAAATAAACAAAAAGTGTATCATTCATTCATTCAGATAGACAAAACAATACCATACAATTGGGACAATGCTCCTCTGTTATATTCATTCAAATGAAATGTACATGTGTTCATAAACTTCTTCTCAGTAGAGCTCAACTCTCAACTACAATGGCAACCTCTATCAAATAACTAGAATGCCAACAACAACTTCAACAACTCATACAATATATTCAACTATCAACCATCAGTAGCCTCTCTTGGGAAACAATACAAAGATTTATACAAGAGGGGCTCTTCGAGCCTTTCCCTCCAACTACTCTAGAGATATCCTATCGAATTAAAATCATTCATCTACTAGAATTTATTACAATAAATATTTGTGACAATCAGATAAGATCGAACACATTGAATCTGTACTACACATAACTTCATTAAAAGAAAATATATTCTCCAATGACCTCATGCGATCATCCACCTCAAAACATTAAAGATGTTCTTTAATTCCAATCATTTCAAAATATTTGCATGATACGCCTCCTTTAAAATTTAAAATTCACTTCAAAATGTGCGCTTGATGCTTAACTATCCTCCACTCGTGCTTTGTTGGTGATGTTCCTGCATCATACTCCTCTGGCTGAAAAATTCATGGAATCTTGTCCATGAGATCCTGCACAGACTTTCCATGCTTCTGTATATCCGCTTTGTTTACCCAAATGGCATCTTCTATTGGGCATCCTTTCCATTTTACCAAATACTCAAAATATGTTTTCCTTTTGGTCTTATTACCAATTCGCCAATCTACGATCTTCTCCATCTGCGACTTCTCTGCTACATGCATCTTCTTTTTCCACTAAATCTCTTTCTGATCTTTTGATCCTCTAGTTCCATATTTCCTATAAGGATACAATTCTGCAATGTTGAATATGGGTGATATACCCACATCTTCTGGAAACTCTACCTCATAAGCGTTCTCACCAAATTTTCTTAGGATTTTTTACGTTCCTATGTTCTTCAACTTTAGTTTATTATATGTTCCTCTTGGGAACCTTTCCTTCCTAAGATGTGCTAGAAATTGATCTCCAACTTCAAATTGAAGTTTCCTCCTATGCTGATCAGCTCTGTGTTTATATTCACTATTGCTCCTCTACAACTACTCTTTGATCTGATTATGGAGCTCCTGCATTTCTGCAGCAAAGTCTTCGTCTCTAGCGCTTCTAAATTCACTCTGCTCTAGATCTCTTAACTTTGACACTCCCCTCAGGTTCATTCCATACACTATCTGAAATGGACTCTTTCTGGTTCTTCTGTTCACTCAGTCATTGTATGCAAACTCTTCTTGTGCTAGAATTTGATCCCACTGACTGTGATGTTTAGTGACCAAACTTCTCAGCAAATATCCTAAACTCTAGTTCACCACCTCGGTCTGTCCATCCGTTTGAGGGTGATATGCAGAAATAAACGATATTTATGTTCCCAGTTTCTTCCAGAATGTCCTCCAAAAATGACCAACAAATTTGGTATCCCTGTCTGAAACAATACTCCTGGGCAACCCATGAAGTCTCACAACTTCGTTGAAAACCAAATTAGCAACGTGCGTTGCATCACTGGTCTTCTGGCATGGGATAAAGTGTGCCATATTTGAACATATTTCAACTACCACAAATATAGAATCACTTTCTCTTTGTTTTCTCGACAATCCCAACACAAAATCGATGCTTATTGCATCCCAAGGCCTCTCTGGAATAGGCAATGGTTGATACAACTCAGTATTCTATCTCTTTCCCTTTGCATACTAGAAAATCTTACATCTATTTACAAACTTATTTACATCTTCCCTCATACCTGGCCAATAGTATGAACTATTCAACTGTGCAAACATTTTTTCATGGCCGAAATGTCTGGCTAGACCTCCACTATTCTTTTCGTTCAACAAATTCTCTCTCATCGAGCACTTTGGTATGCACAACTGGCAACCCTTGAACAAAAACTACTCCTGAATCAGATATTCAGCCCACTGGCTTCTGTCTCTGAGCACATCATTCGCACATGCTTCATATGCTTCTTTGAAATCTGGATCATCACAATACATTTCCTTAAGGTGTTCAAACCCCAAGGTTTTCACTTGAAATTTCTGCAGAATTAAACATCTCTTGCTCAATGCATCAATGACCTTGTTAGCATTACCAGAAATATGTTTAATGACAAAAGTGAAATTTTGCATAAATTCTATCCACTTAGCATGTCTCTGGTTTCACTTCTCCTGTCTAGTTATGAATTGTTAAGCCTGATTATCTCTATACAAAACAAACTCTTTAGGAACGAGATAGTGCCTCCATTTCTTCAAGGCTTGATTTATAACATAGAACTCTTTATCATATGTGGATTATTGTCTCTTAGTATCGTTCAAATTCTCAGTGAAATATGAAACATGCCTATTATCTTGGCTCAATATGGCTCCAATTGCAACTCCACTCACATCACATCTCACTTGGAATGTCTTCTCGAAATATGGCAAGACCAAAGTCGGTTGTTTTGTTATCTTCTCCTTCAATATATTGAAGCTCTTCTCAGCCTCTTCTGTCCATTTGAAAGACTTGTGTCTTTTCTTCACTATATCCATCATCTGTGCACCGATCTCACTGAAATTTCTGATGAACTTCTGATAGAAACTCACTAATCCATGAAAGCTTCTCACCTCAAATATACTCCTTGGTGACGACCATTCTTTGATTTCTTTCACCTTTTCGAGATCCATCTTCAATTCATTCAAAGATATCACAAAACCAAAATAAATGAGTTATGTCTTCATAAAAGAGGATTTCTTCAAATTGATCAACAACTTCTCCCGCTGCAACCTCCTCACCACTAATGTTAAGTGCCTCAGATGCTCTTCTTCAGTTTTAGTGAAGATCAGTATATCATCCAGATATACGATCACAAACTTACCAATAGAATCTTTCAACACTTCATTCATCAACCTCATAAAAGTACTCGAGGCATTTGTTAATCCAAACGACATAACAAGCCATTCATACAATCCCTCATTCGTCTTGAGGGTTGTTTTCCATTCATCACCTTCTCTCATACTTATATGGTGATATCCACTTTTCAAATCTATATTTGAAAAATAGTTCACTCCACTTAAGCAATCCATTAAGTCATTCATCCTTGGCAATAGAAATCTATACCTAATGGTGATTTGTTTTATGGATCTTGAGTCTGTACACACTCTCCATCCTCCATCCTTCTTCGGACTCAACACAATTAGTACTGCACATGGACTCAAGATTTCCCTGACCAAACCTTTGTCTAACAAATCCTGAACTTGTCTCTTTACCTCCTCATTCTCTTGAGGTGTCAATCTATACGTTGCTTTGTTCGGAAGGCTTGCTCTTGGTATCAAGTCAATGTGATGACTAATACTTCTTATAGGTGGCAATGAGCTTGGAAACTCATCCACTACTATATCAACAAAATTATCCAACAATTCCTAAACTTATTCATGAAGATACTCCATAGCAGTACTTGTAAGGATAACTTTTGGCTCCCTCACTACAACAAACTGCATCTCCTGTTCCTTCTTGTCTTCACTCAGGAGTTCCTTCCCACTCATGAGAAGTATGCTCGTGCTGGCTTCTTCCTTTACTTTCTTTTCCTCAATTGGCAACAACATATGTGTCCTACCACTCTTCTCCAAAGTATAAGTATTTCTCCTCCCATCATGAATGAAATTTATGTCATACTGCCATGGTCTTCCCAACAAAACATGACATACATCCATGGGAATCACATCACACAGAATCTCATCTCTATATCCTCCTATTTTAAATTCAACAAGGCATTGTTTAGTTACTATTACCTGATGACCTTTCTGCATCCATGAGACTTTATACGACGTCGGATGTGCAATCGTCTCCAGCTCTAATTTCTCCACCATCTCTGTGGATACTAAGTTATCAATGCTCCCACTGTCAATTATTACCTTTCATACCATGTCTTTAGTCTTGCAAGCTATCCTGAACAAATTGTTCCTCTGCACTGTATTTTCAACCTCTAGCTCTGGTTTTAAGAGAACCTTCTTCATCATCAAAGATCTCCCATCTTTTGTGCCTTCTTCCTCAACATATTGCTTCTTCGCTTCTAAAATGTGAGCTGCACCTCCTTCTTTCTTTCTCTTGGGGCACTCCCAAGACATGTGTCATGTATTTCCACAGGAATAACACTTCACCTCTCCTCCTCTGCCTCTTACTCTTCCTCTAGGAAAGTAGTTTCTACTACCACTCTATCTTCCTTGGAAAATTCCTCCTCTTTTAGAGTGACTATGCGGTTTCTCTGTCTCACCTTTGGGATTTTGTGCCTTGTCATGGGAAATTCCCTTGCCTTTGTTCAAACTTCTACCTCTTATCTGCTGACTCTGATTTCTAGCCAACTTCTTCTCTACTTTCAATGCAATCTGATAAGCATCCTCCACGGTCCTTACTGTCATCATGTTAATTTCGTCCTGGATTTCATATCTTAGGCCGTTGATATATCTGAAAACTTTTTCCTTATCTCTCTCTCTTTGTCTAGCCCTGATGTTCAATTTGTAAAACTCCTTTGTGTACTCTTTGACCGTCATTCCTTTTTGTCTCAGGTTCTACAATCTCCTGAACATATTTATATCATAGTCCTTGGGTATGAATTTGGCCTTTAGCTTGGCTACCATTCAATCCCAACTCTTAATATTTTGTTTTCCTTTGCTTCTTCTGTCAGCTTGCAGTTCATCCCACCACAATGTTGCATGTCATTTCAACCTGGTGACAACCTATTTCACCTTTTTCTCCTCATCGATGTCTTCATAGTCGAAATACTTGTCCATTTCTCATATCCAATCAAGCAATTGTTCAACGTCCAAATTACCTTTATACATTGGGATGTCTATGTTTGCTCTAGCTCCCAACTTGACAACCGCTCTCAGCAAGCGTTCTTTCACAACATCCTCTGCTACAGATTCTTCAACTTTCACTTCTTCATTCTCTGCATCACTGACGTCTCCAACATCAGGTTCTCTCCTTTGTGATGTTTCCATGGCATCCAACCTTGTTGTAAGTTCTCTCATCTTCCTTTCCATAGTTCATTTCTCTATAGGTGGCTCTGCACGTCTCCTAGGAGACATTATGCTGATGTATTTGATACCACTCAATGATATCAACCTACTTCTTTGTCTCCTTTGCCTACATAAATCAATTATGTGGCTTTGATACCACTTCTGGTGCAGCCCCCCTTTCCTCCTGGGATTCTACGACCTCCCGATCTTGGATATTCAAACTCCTTGAACTGAATTGGTTCTTCGGGCCTTCAATAGTCCCTGAACAATTAATACACACACATGTCCCTCTGATGTTACCCGCATAGCTAGGTTACCTGTGACGCTGCTCTTCGATGATTGGAAACACCAGCCTTGGAAGTGCTAGAATGTGCTAGACTCTTTCTCTTATGTGACCACGAGATGTGATCGTGAGTCGACCCTTCACAACTTTGGGCTTCAAAAATATTGTAACCTCTACCCTGATCTTCTTCCGAACCACCTTTCCCCGAATTCACGGATCTCTGTTGCGTGTCCCCTTGGATTTGACAGTCTAACTATACTTCGGGTTTCACGACTTCACGAATATTCCACCCACTCCACACTCAACTTCTCTGGATCTCTAACTCCCAGATTTTCTAATATGCTGCCATGTGTCTCCTCACAACCATCAATTAATATTTGCTTCACGATTTCGCGACTTCGGTGATCCCACTTCTCAATAATTTTAAGCACTCCAAACTCTAAAGTGTCAAAATACCTCACGACTAATTCTTCATGCAAATTTTCCCAGATCTGACGGTCTAGAATGATCCCAATACCTCTTGGACAGATCTTGCTTGTTAACTTTGTGAAACCTTAAAGGACTCCTCCCTTTGAATATCTCTCATTGCTCTCCCTCCTGAGCTTGTTCTCTTGGACTTTTGCTTCCTTTGAATGCTCCTTTCAACACTTAGTCAAAATCCCAGCCTGTGCACGCCTTGCAACAAGTCCTCCACAACTTAGCTTCTCTGTGGGTGACTTCCGCTACTCCTCTTGCGCTCCTGAGTAAAAATACTATGTCACACACTTCTTGCGGACAAACTTCCTCCAATATTGAATTTGAAGGACGATTGTGAACTCCTTGCAACAGTCGTTCCACGCTCTATTGTTCCCTCTGAACAATACCAAATTGAGCGAGGTTTCTCCTACCCACACTCTCAAACTATCCCTACTGAACTTTCTGAGTCAAGCGAATTCTGTCATGCACACCTTGTAGATGCTATGCACTCTTTGCACATACAAGTTTCACGTTATCTCTTCTAATTTTATGAGTCAAAACAGACTTTGTCAACGCACTCCTTGTGGACACTATGCACACTTGCACTTGCTCATAGAAGAGAAACAATTGAAACTTATCCAAATCTTTACAGATTCATACATTCAACCATGTAAATGCATTCATAAACACAAGAACAAGAAATAACAGAGAGTTACAAATAAACATAAAGTCTACCATTCATTCATTTAGATAGACACCACAATACCATACATTTGGGACAATGCTCCTCTGTTATATTCATTCAACTGAAATGTACATGTGTTCATAAAATGCTTCTAGCTCTCAACTCTCAGCTACAATGGCAACCTCTATCAAATAACTAGAAGGACAACAACAACTTCAAAAACTCATACAATAGATTCAATGATCAACCATCAACAACCTCTCCCGGGAAACAATACAAAGATTTATACAAGAGGGGATCTTCGAGCCTTTCCCTTGAACTACTATAGAGATATCCTATTGAATTAAAAGAATTCAACTACTAGAATTTATTACAATAAATATTTGTGACAAATAGATAAGATCGAGAACATCGAATTTGTACTACATGCAACTTCATTAAAAGAAAATATATCCTCCAATGACCTCATGCGATCATCCACCTCAAAACATTAAATATGTTCTTTAATTACAATCCTTTCAAAAGATTTACGTGATACACCTCCTTTAAAATTTAAAATTCACTTCAAAATGTGCGCTAGACGCTTAGCTGTCCTCCACTCGTGTTTTGCTGGCGATGCTCCTGCATCAAGATTACTTACGAAAAAGGAATCCCCATGGACTTCATAGTTAAGTTGTTTTCAGACTCCCTAAAATTGAAAAGATTGTTGAGTGACCTTGTTCCTTCACACTCATTAAATTGGTCCAGAAGAACATCTACTGGCATGAGTTTAACCCTTTTTCTTGCCAGTAGATTATAGCGGAAAAAAGTACGCCTCGGGAGATTCGTCTCACAGGGAGAGTTCTCCTCAATTAATTTTATATTTTTTTGGCCTAAGGAGACCAAACCTAGAAAAAGGCTGTGAGTCCATAGTCAAGCTCTTTTCAGACTCCTTAAAATTGAAAAGATTGCCGAGTGATCTTGTCTTTTTCACACTCGTTAAAATGGTTTTGAATATACATCTTTTTGGTGCAAGTTTAACCCTTTTTCAAACTGACTAGACTATCTCCAAAAAATGTACTCCATGGAGTCTTCTTTTATGTTTTTTCAGACTCTCTAAACATGAAAAAACTACCAATCTTACCTTCTCTGGGCTCGTATAAATTACATAGAAGGGGTCTCATTGTGTCTTGCTTAATTGCATTTATGAGTCTAATATTTGCGTCTTTGGCCTAATGTCGGCTCCATGTTGCTCTCAAATGAACCTTTGAAGCATTCCTTATACGCAAGGCTTGTATCACTTCTTGCCTCTATGACCTGACACCTTGACCGATGGAGGAATTTTCCCTGAGTGTCCTTTTCCTACACATGTCTCCTTTCTTTGAGAATTAGTATGTCCGTTGTGCTTCGAACTAGTATGCTTGCTTGTGACACTTGTTCCTCCTTTATAACATAGCATTCTCTTATTCTTTTTCAAGCTCTTAAAAAATTGAAAAAGACAAAAAAATCAAATATTCCAAAAAGAGGGGATGAGAAATATTCATTCTTTTTTCAGGAGCACAGAGATTCGCCCTTAGACAAAGCACATCCTTTCATTTTTTCATCAAGTATTGGGATATAGTATGACCTTAGGAATTTGTTCTCGCTACATAGAGTTGTGCCCTCCTCCGTTTGGTTACTGTTCCAAAAACATGGAGAGTTTGTGTTGCCCCCTACATAAAAAACTTATGTCAATGTCATGTTTCATGAGTCTGATCATCTTTTGTTATTTTGTCCAAGGGAAGTTTCACTCAACCTGAGTCATCCTTTCTACAGTTTGTCTCTTGAATTTCATGAGTCGGCCTTTCCAAGAGTCCAATCAAGTCCAGATTCAAAATCGACGAAGCTTTCTGCCTGATCATTGAGATCCTCATGTATTTTCCCGACGAGTTGTCGAAGACCTCAAAGTAGTGATTTATACACTCCCATTGTACTCCTACCTGATTTTTGAATATCTTGAAGTTATTGCTTGAGCTATGAAGACCTCATCTCCAACCATCAGGTGTCACTGTCTTCTTGAAGATGAATAATATACTTGTATATCTTCAACTGATTTTGAGATGTAGATCCACTGTGTATTGCTCATGGCTCCACTTTATATAGTTATATGACATGGATCTACAATGTATTTGATTGGAAACCATGATTTAGTTCATCCCGAGCATGGGTATGACCGCCTGAGAGAGACAATTTTTGTTTTGCAGATGGAACCACCCGAACTTTGGTCTTGGGCTCACTCGATTTCGTACAATGGTGAAGATATTGTAATGTATTTCAGCATCAATTTCTCTTCTGACCTCACACATTAGGGGTCATATATTATAGCCATAAAATTCCCTATCCATGCATACATGGCCTTGGACCTCTTACTTGCATATTTTTCCAAAGAACTGCTGAGAAACTCTTCTTAAAAAACCATTTTTTAGAGCATGTACGCATCCTGCACCATTACCGCATGTGTACATATTCTTTCTTCACCACTACAACCCGCATACATATGCTTTTTTCACACTAAACAACCCATGTATACTTGCAAAAGTTGCAAAAATTAAAAAGTTGTAAGGAATTTGTTGAAATTCATGGTCTATTGGAAGTTTCCAACCAATTCACATGCTATATCCCATCACCCAACCAAATAACCATCCTTTTGTCATATAAAAGGAGGTATTGGTGTCTCATTTCACATACAAGTATAAGAACAGAGAAACTCTGCCCATTTTCACTTCCCCTCCTTGCCCAAACTTTTGCTACCTTTTGTGAGATATTACCCCAACATTCTCTCATCAACCCCTTCTTCCTCCATCCAATCCATTCCCTTCCCTTGAGGGGATCAGAAGATTGAGAGAAGAGGCCTATTGAAGGTGCACTTGGAGCATTGTAAAGAGGATCCCAGACCAGGTTCGCAGAATGATGGCTGAAACAGATTGTAAGTTTCAGTCTTTGTTTGATGAATAAAAGAATCTCTTTTCCCTGTGCCAAATGATGATGTTTTGTTTATTTTCATTGATTTATACATAGCATTTGATATATAACCCTAACTAATAAATAGAATAGCATGCTTGTAGTCCCTGTTTGCCTATTTTTTGATGCAGGTCATCCTTGGGAGGAGACGTGTAGTTGTTAAAACTACAGAGCTTGAGGAGATCATCAACAGACGTGGGATAGAAGGTACAGTTACCGATCTTCTCTCTTATTGATTTCTTTTCATTTGTTTTGGTATGTTTGGGGTAGAGTATAAAATAGATTGACTTTTAGATGATCATTCGCTCTGTCTATATCTTATACCCTGATATAGTTAAAGGGGGGATTTTCCTGATAGAAAATAACCACTTTAATTAATGCTTCATTGAAATCTCAATTAATTATTTTATGTCATTGAAATATGTGCATTGAAGTGGGGATCATTTTATCTTTAATAAAAATTTTTTAATAAACTTTCATTTTCAAAATTTATACTGGATGCCTTTTAAAAAGTGGATTGTGTTTTAATTTTTTGAGTGTGATATTTTATTTCTCAACAATTTAAACCATCATAGAAGGAATATTTATGATTCCAAATTTCCAACGAGTCATCTTGAGTGCAATTTGGAGTTCTGGATCTCAAGTTATAAGATTGGGAAGCTGAGGTTCCAAGCTAATTTATCAACAAACCATGAAAACATAGTTGACTTTTATTTTAATTTCTAGGAGAATTATGGCCAATTTCACCTCTTGAAACCTATTCCATCGTCTTTCTCATTGAATTATGTTTCCATAGAGGTATGGTTTGGCCAAAATTGATTCCCATATCTCTTGTTATGAGCTCCAGAAGTTTGTTTCTCAACAATCATCCATCAAGCTCATGGATTAATCTTAGCCTTTGATATAAATCCACCTATTTAAATGCTCCATCCTACATGCATTGTATTAGTAATTTTTTAAATGTTTATAAAGTAATATCTTCCATACCCTTAATGTGGAATAAAGGATACTATGGAGATCGAGCCTTAGGAAAATCATGACTTAATAAAAAAAATTGATGGCCCACTTGTCTAGTAAGCATCATTGTCATTGCCGAGTCAACACCGAGGCATAGCCTAGTCAACACTAAGTCATATCCCAATCAATTCCAAGTATCTCAACATGATTGGATTCCATATGTCACAATGTCATTGGATGCTACATGTCATAGAGTCATTGACTACCACACATCATAGTGTCATTGGCTGCCACATGTCATAGTTGGATAGGGCGCCAATGAAACGAAAAAAACTTAGGAAATAAGATAAGGGGGAGAACGAGAGGACGAGTAGAGAGGGGGAGTAATGGAAGTTCAGTGGAGTTAGGAGGAGTAATGGAAGGTCAGTGGAGTTAGGAGGAGAGAGAAGAAGATGAGGAGGTCACATGGATGGAGGGATAAAAAGGGTGCATCCAAACCCGTGGAGTGAGAGAATACATAGGAAAGAGGAGTGGATGTAGAGGAGGTCATAGGGATAGATGGATAAGGAGGGTGCACCCGAACCCATAGAGGAGGGTGAGGAGTGAAGTGAGGGGGAAACAAAAAAAAAGTATGGGAGATGGATTGGATGCATGGAGAGAGAGACATGGAGGGACAAGGAGTGATACTTAGAATATTTTTGGACGGATAATGAGTGATGCTTAGAACATTTTTGGAGTATGGAGGGGATATGAGTGAAATATTCTAAGTATGGAGAGGAGAGAGGATGAGAGTAAAGGAAAAGTAACAAGAAACACAACCAGGTATTAGAAGAGAGTCTTGTAAGTAATAGAGTATAAACATGATTCCCAAGACTTGGAAAATGTAGTATTCCCAAGACTAAGAGAATAAATTAGCTATGCTACACATGGAAGAAGCGCTCTTTGGGCGGTTGGATAAAAACCCGGATACCTTGAGCATACAGACTCAGATTTGTAATTTGTAAAATGCACGAAGAAGCTAATATTGAGCGCTATGCCATGAATTTATGATCGTTCACAATTTATTTCTCTTTATGTCAATTTGTTTTTATTCCAAAGAGAGGAAAATGGATGTGACCAAGTTTTTGATCAACAATGCCAAGATGAAGATATGTATTTATTCACCTCATGGTATTGATTCTTCTGTAGAGACTAGTTTTGAATTCTCTAGTTCATTTCCAGTCATGGGTCTACCTGAAGACTTGAAGGACTTGTCTTGTTCTTTTCATTTAAAAGACCATAAGAGGAGAATACAAAACTCTCTTGTAAAATCTTCCTATAATCTAAGATCCAAGAATGAATGGGAAGAGGAATTTGTGGGTTTGGAAGGGGGATTAGCATTAGACAAAGGAGGGCATTCCACAACTAGAAGAAAGTCCCATATGACATTGGCTAATAATTAGATGAAGAAGAAAATTAGAGATGGAAAGTAGAACATTGTATATAGGGCCATTAAATTGGGGAAGGCCCATAAATAGGTTTCTAAATGATCATTGTCTCCTTTAAAATTAAAGAGGTTTGGGTTCCTAGAAGAAGATAGCCCTAATTTTTTATTTTCTTTTGTTTATAAAATTGATTTAGTTATTCTTCAAGAAATAATTAGTTCTAGCTAAAAATCTTTAGTATTACTGTCTCTCATTTTAAAGGACTAGAATTTGTGTACTGTAGATGTTGTAGGATTATTTGGAGGATTATGTATTGGGTGGAATGACAAGTTTGACACCATTTCTACATCAGTGGTGAATTTTATTATATTGGTGGAGCTCCTATCCAAGGTATTATGGAAATATCTATGGATGATCAATGTATATGGGCCCTATGGAGATAGGCAACCTTTCTGGGACAATATTGTTGATTCTAGTGTTCGAAGAGGGAATAATGTTCTTTTGGGAGGTGACTTAAACCTAACCCTAAACAACAGAGAAATTTGGGGGAGATAAACAGAAAGGATCCTATCAGACACTATTTTTCTCATTTTTTTGAGACCCCACATCTAGATAATGTGGAACCAATCAAGATTGTACCTACCTAAAGAAATGCTAGAAGGGACAGAGAAAGAATATTCAAAAGACTTGATAGGTTCCTATTATCAGAGTCCTTCTTAATAGATGATAAGATTAAAATAAACTTGGACTTAGAAGAATGAAAGCCTCCAAGTCTTATGAGATTCAATAATGCTTAGCTATTGGAGGACGATTTTAGAGACTTAATAGTAAGAAACTAGAAACCTTTGGATAACCAAGTAGAGGACTCTGCTATGAATAAATTTGTAGATAATTTTAAAATAATTAAGGAGGTTCTGAAAGGGTGTGCCAAAACCGTTGATTCTAAATCAAAAAAGGAGTTAAAGGACTTGGTGGAAGTAGGAATTAATGTCGTTTTTTAAAACAATGATGCTGGAATATTTTACGAAGATGAAGCCTAGGTCTTGAAGGATTTAGAGGGTAGAAATAAGGACCTCTTAGATAAGGAGAAGATTGCATATAGTCTTCAAATTATGGCTATTTGTATTAAGGAAGGAGATACTAATACTGAATTTTTCCATGAATATGCTAATAATATGAAACATGCTAATACAATTTGGGAAACCTTTCATCCTGATGGATCTAAGTTAAGAAATTTCATGGACATGGTAGAGGGAAGAGTTTTGCATTTCAAAACATTATTTAAAGATCTAGAAGAGGAAAACATTGGAGAAATTATGAAAATTATAATTTTGTTTCCAAATGTCATGGATAGGGAAATGAATAGGGAGTTGGAGGCTGAAATAAATTGTTCTAAAATGAATTGTATTATCTTCTTTCAATAAAGGAAGGAGTCTAAGACCAAATGGCTTGTTTGTGGAATTTTACTTGGGGTTCTATGATATTCTATAACATGATTTGGTACAAGTTGTTGAAGATCCTAGGAAATTAGGGAAAGTGTTAAGGGCTCTCAATATCACTTTTATAGATCTCATCCCCAAGAAGTGAGATGTTGTTTCCTTGGAAGACTATAGGCCTATTTATTTGGGCAACTTAATTTAGAATATTATTTCCAAAATCATTTCTAATAGGGTGAAGGGTATCTTTTCAGGTATAATGTTTGATGGACAATTTGGGTTCCTTTACAATAAATAAATACATGATGTAGTGGGAATTGCACAACATGGAATGTTCTTAGTCAAGACAAAAAAATTTTATGCAACCATCCTGAAGATTGACTAGCCAAGACATATGACAGGGAAAATTGGTTGTTTATCAAATCATTTCTTCTTCAATTGGGGATGAATTTGTAAATTGTAAACTGGATTATGGATTTCTTTTCCTCTGTCTCTTTTCTATGTTGATAAATGGTTCCCCTTATGGGTTTTTCAATGCTTTTAGAGGGTTTAGAAAAGGTTGTTCTTTATCTCCCTTCCTCTTCTTGTTAGTGGAGAATAGTTATTGTTATGACCACTTTATTTGGTTATAAAAAAGGTAGAAGATATAATTTATGTCTAGTGTTATAGATGGATGTCTTGGGGAGGATGTTTGGTACTAGTCATGTAGTTTCAAAGAGCATACCTATGTATTGGATGTTAATAGCCAATATTACTAAAGGAATCCTAAATGAAATTATAAAGAAGTTCTTTAGGTTTTTGTGGATTGCAAAAAGGGATAAGGAAGGAATTCTTTTGGTTAAATGGAATAGGCTTGCAACTCCAAAAGAAGTAGGGGGATAGGGATTCAAAAATATACACCTCTTAAGTTTATCTCTGGCAACCAAAATTATCCAGAGTTTGTTTTGCAATGTAGGCCTTTGGGGAATACTTATGAAAAGCAGGGATGATTTTAAGGATGGAAATTTATTTTAAAATGTAGAAACATTGGCGAATCTTAGTAATCATACATATGCCAACTATAAATGTTTGGCGATATTTTTGTAAAAGTATTCAAATTTCTAAGGATTCTCTATAGTTTGTATAAATTTTTGGCGATTTTTAAGGTAAAATAATTTTATCCTATAGAATTTGGGCGAATAATTTTTAGAATAGCGAATCTTTTTTTGGAAAAAACCATGGAAAATTAGCCCATGAGCGAAATTTAGCCCCTAAAATCATCCTTGAAAAGTAAATATTTGAGGGGAATGACCATGGAGGACTGGTTTAGATCGGAAATAAAACATTGTCAGGGTGATTCCATAGTCTAGCATGCCATGGTAAATGATTTTCCCTTAGTAGGAAATTGGATTTCCTGGAAAGTTGGGAATGGTAGAAAGGTATGAATAGAAGAGGATCCATGGATTGGAGTCAAAGGAAACTTTATCAAGCCTTGTTGGATGTGCTACATGAACATGGTATTTTTTACCTAACGTAAGAAGCTGCATAATTGAATAGAAATTCTTGGACTTAAGGATAGGTGAATTCAAACTGTGTAAATATACAAGGAGATGGAAATGGCATGGGGTAAGTATGTAAATTTTCTTACCCATAGTGCTATCAAATTAACAGAAGAGGAGGAAAAACTCAGATTGTCCAATAACTTGGTTACTAGAGAAAGCATGGTTAAGTTATGGTATGAAACAAGAATAAAGGAGGATTTTCATGCTAAGTTATTTTGGTGGTGGAGGCTTGTTTGGAAATTTTATCCCGTGATTGGACCTACAAAATAAATTTTTAACCTGGGATAATGGATAGAAGAGGAATTAGTTAGGTCCAAGTAGATGCATACTTAACAAGAGTATTAATGACTCTATTGACCACATGTTTGTGACTTGTCCCTTTTCTAGAGATGTATGGAAGGAGGTTACACGAGGTATTGTGGAAATTCCAAATGGGATAAGGAGTCTTTGCTTGATCGTCTTTTAGATTGGCTTATAGATAAAGTAGTAATAGACTATAAGGATCTTTCATATCATTTTGTTTATGGGATTTGGTGGATCAGAATAGGAGGGTACCTTAATTGAAATTGAATTCAAAGGAGGCACTCTCTTTAAATCTTTAAAAAGAACATTGTATCAAATCTTAGTTATTAGATAACTAGATTTTTTGGAGGTTTTTTTTTATCTTGTTTAAATCTTAATGTGGGATCCTTTAAATCTCACATGAAGTAGGTTTCCTTTTGAATTTCATGATAAATGAGTGTCTACAAGACACTACAAAAAGACTGCAATATGATTTGATTTGATAGGCAGTGTTTTTTTGTGAATTTAGCAACATAGGTGAGAAAAAATTGCAATCTATAACCAAGCTATCAAATAAAGAATAGTCAATGAGTTAGTGGGGTTAGGAAATCAAATTCTATTGCAATCTAGAAGGAAAAAAAACATACCAAATCACAAATTAAACTACAAAGTGGCACAAAAACAAAATGGGAAGCAACATAATTCATATACCAATGAAAACGACTTCAACAACACCTAGGGATTGTGGATTGGTTCTTATGGCCTCCACCATGATCCTTGGGAGGGTCCTTTGATACAAATATCTCTCTCTCTCTCTCTCTCTCTCTCTCTCTCTCTCTCTCTCTCTCTCTCTCTTGTAAAATGTGCATACTACTCAAATTGTGGAGTTCGGGTAGGAATATTGAAATTAGGAAATTAAGAGGCTCAAAGGGTATATGAACTCTTTGAAAATCCCAACAACATAACAATGCTTCCTTGATTTCTCTTTTGAACCTTATCTGAGGCCTTGTATTTATAGCTACATACTTTGGTTAATCCTGATTTGTAAAATATCATGGATATTCCACGCGACAGTTTGTCACAATGGATCTAATAAAATACTAAAATATTTATTGTGAAGGTTAATTTCCTTTAGATCTTAGATTCATTAATTATTGGTTTTCTACTTAAAATGTATGAAATAACCAAAATGTGAAAAATAGAGAACATAAATAAATACTCACACACCATCCACAAATAAACACAAGATATAACCTATGAAACCCAATACGAGAGAAAACCTAGCTAGAAGGTGAGTTTGTTATGCTCCCTTTTCTTTAAATGCAAGTACAAAAAAAGAGGCACTCTCTGTGGAGTTTCCTTTGACATTGTGGCCTATATAGATACCACAAAATTTCTCCTCCTTTGTTATTCTCTCAAAATACTACTCTTAGGTGTTGGGTAGGTGTTAGATTCTTTGCATGTGTGTGTGGTGGGGGGGGGTGCGTTATATTTGACGACTGCGTCTCACGATGACTCCCTAGTAGTGGTGTACTTGTGTATCGAGCAGTGTCCGAGGGGGGTCCCAAGAGGGGCCAGGATTGACCCCCTTGGCTACATGAAGTGTTTGAATCTGGGCACTACCAAAAATCCAACAAGGTTCAGGGAAGTGTTCCAATTTTTTTTGGGGGGGGAGGTTTTTGCTACTTTAGTGTTTTTTTATATTTTTAGTGGTTTTCTAAATTAATCCTAGATTAAGGGATTACAGTTTTGGTAGCTGCAGAATGTTGGCATGTTTACAGGCAGAGTGTGCTTGTCATTGATGGAAAGAACAACAACGATGATCACATGTTTACAGGAAAGAACAACAACGAACCAAATCTCGAGAGACCAGAATATGAGAAAGGAAGAATGTGCCAGGTGGGTACCATAAGTCTTTTGGGAAGACGCAGATGAGCAAGCTAGAGAAGCTCAGAAGAGATAGTGCAGAGTTGCACGCAGAGCGCAAGTGTGCGCCAGGGCCGAGGGTGACTTTTTCCAAATCTCAGGAGAGATAGCGTTTTGAGACGCGCATACGAGATCCCATACATCAAGGCTCGCAGAAGGATAAAAAGTCATGGGCTTTCACACTTAGAGATTTGAGAAAGGCAAAGCTCAGGAGGAGCGATAGTGACTGTTGGATCGAGCATTGTGAATGATCTGGTCCGTTAGATCAGAGTCCAGATAGGAGGAGCACGCAGAGGAGGAGATTAGACCTCAGTCGTCGGATCAGAGCACGAAGGAATAGCAACCATTGGATCTAGTATAAATGCGAAGAGGATAATGGTCGAGAGACATCCTCTAACTCCGCAAAATGCAAAGTCATGAAATAATCCGGGCCATTGGATCAAGAGGAAACGTGGCAAGAGATCATCATTTCCCTGACTCGCGAGCTGGAGAAGTCAAAGGTGAGAGTTGTAGGAACTCGCGAAATGTGAAGTCGTGAAATGATCTAGGCCGTCAGATCACCGAGGATCGTGGGTCGTTGATATAGAGTAGGTTTTGGAAAATTGGAAGTCGGGAGAGTTAGGGTTGACTCACATCCAAATGCCCAACATGTGAAATCGTGATTTGATCACAGTCGTTGATCAAAGGGAGTGTCTAGACCGTTGATCTGGAAAATTATGATTTTGAAACTCGAAAGAAGGGAGGTGCTTTAACCTCCAACATCGTGAGTCATGACATCGCGAAATGTGAAGTAGAAAAATGATATGGGCCGTCAGATCAAAGATGATCATGGACCGTTGATCTAACGCAATCGCGAGTTCGAGAATTGGAAGAAGGGAAGTGAGCTAACTTCCGACATTGCGAAACATGAAGTCACGAAAAGATCTGAGCCCTTATATCGCGGAGAGATCTAGATCGTTGATCTGATATGGAGTATTTCAGATTTCGCAAATTGGGAGAATCAAGATAACTCACAACAGGAGTTCGCGATACGTGAAATCACGAAGCAACCTTTTTCTTGGCCCCTAGTCATAGCCATGGTCACATCGTCGAAGGATTAAGGGAGGATCTAGCATGTCTCTAGGCTCCACATTGGAGATCGTTGAGATCACGAAGCACCCTTTTGATTAGTGAGCGGTCACAACCAACGGTCATGTGGAGAGAAAATAAGGGAAGGAGCTAGCATTTCTAGGCTCCATTTCAGATATTGTGAGTTGGGAGAATCAAGGAAACTCATAGCTGAATATCTGATGTGTGAAGTCACGAAGCACCTTTTGGATAGGCATCTGATCATAACTCATGGTCATGTGAAAGGAAGGGGCTTAGCCAGAAAATATAACACCCACTGTGTAGTTTTCTCAGAAAGGGAAAAGGGGCCAAAGGCATGAGCGCACGAAGGTTCTCTGGGTAACTTCCAGAAACCAATGATTGTTTCTGCTAGATAAATCAAAGAGGCTTCAGGGTGGTCACCAGAGGCATTGAAGAGAATCAAGGTAACTTTCAATGGAATGAAGAGACAATCGACAAATTGAAAAGTGTCAAAGACTGTTACTGCCAGTGATGCCAGAAGAATCGTAGGATGAACGACCAGTCATGGTGAACAGACTGAGCATAACTGCCAAAGAATTCGAAGAGTTGCTAGGATGATCTGGAAGAGGACTCGGCGTGTGAATGTCATGTAGAACAAAGAAGAGAGGCAATGCTCTTTGATAGTTTCTGCATGTGGGAAGAAGCTAGTTGTGCAGAGGACCATAAGAGTATATAAGAGGTGCAATGCATACAATGAAGTGGTTGCTTCTATTGAGAGTTATTGATGCGAGTAAAAGCATGCTGTGTGTAGCAGCTGAGACACAGAAGAGGCGTAGCGCATAGAACAAATATGCATATCTGAGAAGAGGAAGAGGAATCCAAGGTGTGCATGCAGAGACAACGTAGAAGAACATAAATCTCAAGAAGATGTGAGCAGGAAGACACTGATGCAGGCAGAGAAAAGCAGTGTAGCATAACAGTGATGAGACTAGTAAGCCATTGTTGAACATTGTATCACTGTAATAACTTTCAGAAAGCAAAGATTTATATTTCAGGGTGGTAGGGAGGTTCCTCAAAGTTTCAAGTGGGTGCTTGAACATAGGGAGTTTTAGCTTCCATCTCATTGCAGCCAGAAAAACCAGGGTGGTAGGGTGGTGCAAGGGAGAATTGTTGTTCTCTGTTATGCAGGTTGGTGCCTGCGTGACTGGAAGTTGGTGCTTCCTTCTAGTGGGTGCTAGAGAAACCAAGGAGTTGGTGCTTCTTTCTAGTGGGTGCTAGAGAAACCAGAGAGTTGGTGCTCTTAGCAAGTTGCAGCTTGAAAAACAGAGGTGGTAGCCTCAAAAGGAGTTGGAGCTCATAAGAATGATAATGTACAGAATATAAAGATTACTTATCATATAAATAAGAAGAGGTTTTTCCTTTTATGGATTTCCTCAAGAAATATCTGTCTCTGTGTGTTTCATGTGTGTGATTGATGGTGAGTAATCTATTGCATACTTCACTGAATTATTGTGATCATCATTGAGTGTTTTGTAATGAGATCTAAAATGGGCATAATTGTTTAAGAATAATAACAACTGATTCACCCCACCCTCTTAGTAGTATGGCTACTGTTAGACCAAAAACCGCGGGTGATTGGTAAACTCATCACCACCAGTATTCAAGGATCCACAAGAGGTGGTTAGTCCCTTTTCATGATACATGCGGGGAGCGTTGACTACTTTTAATTTTGTGCAACAATCTCCCCCTTAGCACGAGCAGAGTGTGTATCGAACTTGTGACCTCTAGCTCTGATATGATTTTTGTGGTAGTACGGCTACCGTTAGAACAAAACCCGCAGGTGATTGGTAAACTCATCAACGCCAGTATTCAAGGATCCACGAGAGGCAGTTAATCCCTTTTCATGATACATGCGAGGAGCGCTGACTACTTGCAATTTCGTGCAACACGAAATACCTAAAATATTGTATATATTGTATTGTGAATGGTGAAATTAATACAATGAATATTTGAGAGGTGCGACACCAAGTAAGGCTAGTTTTCTTCCGGTTAAGGTTTTCTAGTGTAAACCTATGTGTACTATGTGTATGATCCATTAATTAATTTTTGTTTTGCTTAAGAATTTGTATTCATTTATATACTTCACAGGTTTAAAACTTACAAGTGGTATTAGAGAACAATTTTGGCATCAGGGGGACACCTTTGTTACTGAGGGTTTGGCTCGGTCTTGATAGATCAAGTTTATCTTGGGTCTATGATAAACCTAGGCCCAATGGGAGATTTATGGTGGTGATTTATGTGTTAAAAGAGAATGACGAGTAGTTCTAGAATCAAGATTGAGAAGTTTAATGGTCAAAACTTTGAGCTATGGATGCTCAAACGAAGGAACTTCTTGTAGAAAAAGAACAATGGATCATTGTGGATCTTGGTACACAAACTACTGGTATATAGCCTGCTGGTACATAATCTACTGGTACACAAAATACTAGTACTCAATATAATAGTATGTTGAAAGAAGATTGGGAGAAGCTAGATAGAAGAGCAAGGAGTATGATTAGACTCTGCTTAGAAGATTTGGTGTTAATGAATGTGTCGACAGAATATACATCCAAGGAACTATGGGAAAAGTTGTGGAATTTGTATTAGTCAAAGTCCTTGGTAAAAAAGTTGTTTCTTTGAAAGAAGCTCTATCATCTTAGGATGGAAGATGGAGATTCTGTGACAGAGCATCTAAATGCCTTTAACACTCTGGTAAGTCAACTTGTCCTTGTTAATATTACGCTTACAGAAGAATATAAGTTTATTACTTTTTTATGTTATTTTCCAAACTCTTGGGATAATTTGGTTGTAGCAATTGGTAGTACCACACAATCTGCATTGAAGTATACATATGTAGTTGTGTCCTTTTTATCAGAAGATATGAGGTGGAAAAGCATGTATAGTCATAGAATATATGCATCCTTGTTATCTCATGAGATGAGGTGTGACTCATTGAGTGGATGAGTCATCTCTATGTGCAAGAGTAGGAATGCAGGAAGAAGGAATTGTTAGATATGATATAACAACTTTTTTCTAAAGTACTCATAACAAGAAATTTACCTCTATTATCAAAGTGTACAATGGAAGCAACGTACATGTGCAAATGGAGTGTAGCATTCCATATGGAGTAGAGTGGCCTTGAATGGCCAAGAAGTGCTTCACAACGAATAAATTAATGAAGTGAAGAGAGTATTTAAGTTGAGAAGGCCAATGGAAATCCATAGATAATGATAAGGAATGTCATAATGTTAAGGGTTAAACTAGTCGGAAAATATTTCATCATTCGATGATAGTAATATATAGGGAAAATCATCCCAGGGTGATGGAAGGTTCTAGAAAGAGGCATAGGATGATGAATCTTGCATGATGTCACCCTTCTATGTTAGAGAGTTACACTCTTGGAGCATGATGTCAAGCTTTGAGAACTTGATTTGGCATGGATTTTTCACTTGGTGGAGTTGTTAGATATTTACCCCACATTTTAGGACTACTAGGATTATGTGGCACCATGGGAGATGATGCCCTAAATTTGGAGGATATCTCACCCAACGACCACCCTTGAAGAAGACGTTGGGGACTTCATTCGCTTTATTTTGTTATTTTTGGTAATTTTTTAACATATGTGGACAAAAATCAAATGAATTGGGTAAAAGTCAATGTAAGGACATTATGTTTGAACTAGAATCAAGGATTTGGTTGTAAATTGGACCAAACTAAGACTTGGGTTTTTTCTATAAATAAGAGGAAAGTCTTTTTCATTTTTCATAATTCATAACTTGAGACATTACTCTCCCTCTCTCAAAAATTTTGGCCCTCTCTCTTGTGCATGTGACTTGTCTTTTTGGGGAAAATTTTCATGTGATTTTGCTTGGACATGGATATTTTCACTTTTGGAGGATGGTTTGTGAAATAGGCTACTTCTTGGATTATATTTATTGCATGCTTATTGATGTTTAAGGTTATTTTATTGTAACTTGCTTGGATTATTGTTTTCCTTGATGAAACCCTATGAGGGTTAGGATTGCATATCCCCTACTTCAAGCCATTTTTATTTTTGAAAGGAAGCCATTCAAGGATAAATTTGAGGGTTAGGATTGTCTATCCCCTTGAATACTTTCTTGGCTAGGGTTTTAATACTAGGGGTTAGGATGGTCTATCCCCCTAGTTTATAAAAACCTAGTTTCCCATCAACTAGAAAGCTAGGTGACTAATATTAGAGGTATGGCTTGGCTTATAAGGGTTTAAGTCTAAGGTTTAAGTCTTCTATTATTAGTCATTTGAATTCTCTTTGATGTTTTGAATCCATTACCCAATAGACAAGGAACTAGTTACATTGGATAACATAAAATTATGCATTGAGAAATATGAAAATTGCTCTTTCGTAATCTTTCAATTGTTATACAAATCACTCTTACTCTAAGCTATATTTTCATGTTAAAACATCTTGATTCCTCGGGGTATTTATTGATTTTGTAATTAACTGAATGTTATAGAAATTATGGCTGCAAAAAAACCCTCTCTCACTCAATTGTTTACTTATTTTTTCACTACATAAAATTGTGTTTGAATATTGCAAATTGATCTACTCTTCAAGGGATATAAATTGGCATGTTTATTTTCTAATTTTTGCAGTGAAAACTTTCTTCTGTAAAAAATGATTTATATAGCCATCTAGGGATGGTTATATTTTGTTGATAACACTTGTGTATAGCCCATCTCGACCATCAAAGTTGAGGTTTAAATAATGGAATTTTATCTACTGGTCATAAGCCTTCATTTGTTATCATTTGTTGGTAACTTTGATGGTAAATTCTTGCAGCTGTCACTATTTTATCTTGTTGATATATTTTTTTCCTCGAAAAAAAAGTGTAATTTTATTTCAGCAGGTGTGAACAAAATCACATTTTGTAGATGCACTTTGGGTGCATTTCTGTAGTGCTTTGAGCTAACAGTGTTGAATGTTACATAATATTTTTTCTTTTTGGCTACATTTTGACCGTTCTTCAAAAAATCTTACATATTCATGATTGTTTATATAATTACAATCTACACAACATACTCTATTCGATAGATGACAAAATAACTTCAGATTGTTTAAAAGACTAGATATATATCTGAAAACAAAACTAGATCTGTACTATAATGACTGCAAGCAAAAATTTAGCTGTGTCCCTAATCTTTTGTGAAATTGATAATTTTATCCTTGCGTTGGAAGGCCTTCTATAAAAGTCATGTGGAATAAATTTGTATGTGTTCCATTCTTGAATTTTAAAACTTTACATTCGCCCAAATCCAAATGGATGCACTCTTTCAACCTCTGGTTTGCTTCCTCATTTCTTTCCCTGTAGATATGACAGTAAGTGAAATTGTCAAAGGTTCTTTGTAAACATTTTACTTCTTCAAGAACTGAAACTAATATTAGATTGAGGCATCTTTGGGTTCCCCTAGAACAATTTATCATTGTCATGGAATCACCAAACACATTGAGCTCCTTGCAACCTTGTTCAATGGAAAAAATGATAAATAGTTTTAGGCTCATGAGTTCAGCAAAATTGTTTGTTCCTTCGCCTAGACCCATCATCATCTTGAAGATGTGTGAGTCATTGAGATAAAGGAGCACTCCTCCAACACAGACTGTGTTTTGTGAAGCTTCGTCAAAATACCCTAAGAAAGAGTTGCTAGGATTTGGGTTGTTGTGATTTCAGGAATAGTGGGATTTTATTGAAAAATGATCTTATTTTAGGCCAACCAAACACCCCAAATGATTAATAGTGGGAGAGATTTTATAGGTTTGAAATCTCCTCGATCTAGACAAAAGTGTCATGTCCTCTCCAGGGAGGTCCCGTTCCAGATACAAATAATTCCCAATAATCTAGTGCACTCTCTCCAAACTTCCCTTATGTATGGGGCAACCCATAAAAACATTCAGAGTTGATTCTTCTTCATTTTTGCATAAATAGAAACAACCCGACCCCTATTTGATCCTTTTCTGAATTTTATCCCATGTAGGAGCTTTGTTTTCCATATCACACCACATAAAGAGCCTTGTTTTATTCATACATTTATGCTTCTAGAGATTTTTCCACCACCAGAGTGGCTCTCGTTGATGAAGTTCAATGCTCAGTTGGATATAACCATCTTTTGGAGGGTAGATACCTGACGAGGTATGATCCCAAACCACTTTATCCTATCTATATATTAGTCTAAATTGGGAAGTCCTTAGAGTTGGTATATATCCTTCCAATAATATGATATCTTCTCCTTCAAGGCCCATATCATTTGTCGATTGCCACCCTTGCACCCAGAAGGTATTTTGTAAGGGGCCAACAATCTGATATAGAGTTACATACCCAAGAATCCAAAGATGTTCCACATTGGGACATATGAGGATATGAATTATGTTACATCCCGACCATGGATCAACCCCCAACCTAACTTTTTTTCCATTCCCTACCTTCCAGGCTAACCCACCTCTGATGACCGGGAAATAGCTTATCATATATTTCCAAATAATTGAAACTACTGGATTTTTCTTATCAGGGATCTTTATCCAATCTTCCAGTGAGTTTGGGGATATGAATTTTTGATACACCACTCTGGTCCAAAGAATTGATGTTGATAGTATCCTCCAAACACATTTTGTAGCTAATGCTTTTGAGAATAGGAAGATATTTGTTAGACCCAAGCCTCCAAGAGGCTTTGGAATTGCTATCCTTTCCCATCTAACCCAAGGAACAACATATGAATCCGAGTTTCGACTCCACAAAAATTTGAAACAAATACACCTAGCTTCTTCTAGAGTTCCTTTTGAGATCCAAGAGAGTGACATCCAGTAAACTGGCATTGCTTCAAGGACATATTTAACCAAAACTAGTCTTTCATCCCTAGAGATCCATCTATGACTCCAAATCTGAAGCCTTTTTTCCAACTTTTCCAACAACCAAACCCAATCATCCTTTCTGTATTCGTTTGGCTTCATATTGAACCCCAGGTAATTTATCCCATCTTCCACCTCTAGTTCATATGGGAACAACTACCTGTATGGTATTATTTCTTCCTCTGAGAGAATATGATAGGAAAGTGATGATTTTATTTCATTTATCTGCATCCCTGTGGCTATGGAAAAGATTAAGATTACCTTATAGTGTTTCAACATCCCTTATTTTCCTGGAACATAATACTATGACATCATCCACAAAAAATAGATGTGAAATATTGAGGTTTGGAGAAATCTGGATTCCATAGAAAGTTCCTTGACACTTTGCTTCTCCTAGAGCCTTGTTGAAGCCTTCTGCAACTAGAAGAAATAGTAAGGGTGATAATGAACATCCCTGACGAAGGCCTCTTTCAGAATGGAAAAAAGGGGAGGTTGATCCATTGATTAAAACATGAAAGGAGACCGTAGTAATGCATCTAATCACCCACCTGATAAAAGAAACTTCAAAACCCAGATGAGTTAGTAAAAGACATATATATAACCAAATTACGTTATCATAAGCTTTGGAGAGGTCAATTTTCAGGACTACTCCTTTCATCTTTCTGCTTTTTAAACTATGAAGAATCTCTTTTGCAACCCCAATGGCTTCATGAATTTGTCGTCCTTCTAGAAATCCAAACAGTTCACTAGAAATCTGATTTGATAGCACCACTTTAACTCTTCTGGAAATGATTTTAGCTACAATCTTGTAAATGCAATTACATAGAGAGACATGCCTAAATTCATCCAAAGAATATGGATTATTATATTTAGGGATGAGGGATATGAAGGTAGAGTTGAAACTTATTGGAATATGACTAGAGGCTCTGGTGCCTTCTACTACATAGAGAATGTCCTTTCCCAGAATCTCATAAAGGCCCAAAAATAATTCAATCGATCACCCATCTGGTCTAGGGATTTTGTCCTTCTGAAAGCTGTGAAGTTCCTACTTTAACTCTTCTTCTGAAACTTCTTCCATCGAAGAGAGATTGTATTCCTCCTATTCAAATCTAGGTAATAATTGGGCTAGTTGAATGAATTCCATAATAGAGGCCCTTTCCTCAACTTGGAACAACATTTGGAAGTGTTCCCTTCCCAGACGTGCCATTCCTTCAAATGTGTTTTCAATATTTACTTGTTGATATTCTAGGCTCTAGATAGTATTGGAAAATCACCTTCCTTTCGCATAGGCCTGAAAAAACTTTTCATTTTCATCCCCACTCTCTAGCTATATTTATCTTCATTTTAATCTCCAAGTTTCCTCTTTTTCATGAAGTAAAGTATTCCTCCTCTCTTCTATACTGGGCATATATTCCTTGGAATTTTAAGAAAAGAAGCCTCCTCCTTCTGAGTCATAGATCCTCTTAAGACTCTTTTTGATCTCCTTTAGCTCCTGATCATCCCTCTATCTCTTTAAATTGGTCCATGCAACAATTTTCTCTTTTACCTTTTTCAAATTAGCAGTGAATTAGAAAGTTGGTGATTCTAGAGCCAAAGGATTGAAGGGTGTCCAGTTGTCCTTAACCATGTTTATAAAGGATTCATCTTTTATCCAAGTGCTATTGAATTTGAACAGACTATCCAGTTTCCTATTTCCTTTTCTTACTTCCATAAAAATAGGGAAATGGTCAAACTCCCCACCATTACCAATCCATTGTTTTATCAATACTTGTCTCTCTACAAAATTTTCTGACACAACAAACTTGTCGATTCTTTTAGCTACCCGATCCTATCCCACCCTCTTATTTATCCACGTTGGATTTAGCTTGGAGGGTTCCACATCGATCAGGTTTTTGGAAGCAAGTTTTTTAGTAAAGTAATTAGTGAGAGGATTATCCCTAGCACGAAGCCCCCAAAATTCTTCCAATCTCAATGAGAAATTAAAATCACCCCCCCCCTCAAATTATGGAATCGCCTCCCAACAATGACTTATTGAATAGATCCTCCCAGAAAGTTACACAATATTGATATGGACCATAGAAGTTAAAAATTTGTAGCTCCATCCCCAAATCCACAGAGATGATTTCTATTCCAAGACAAGAGTCCAAACCCCACGAATTAAGAATCTTAACCATCTTGGAGTTCCATTCGACAACCAAACCACCATACCTACCTCTTACATCCGAAGTTATAAAATCCCACCCCAAAAACATGGTTTCCAAAGCAACGTGAACCACTTCTCCATCACCTAGAGTTTCCTGTAGAAAAATTACATCCGGGTGGTCATTAATCACCACCCTTTTGAGGGTGAGTTTTTTATGGGGATTCGCCAGACCCCTACAATTAAAGGACATGATTTTCATTTTTTACCCTTCTTTTAGGCATGTGTAGCTCTAAGAGCCCTTTCAATTGATTATTGTTTACCGGAAAAAATATCACTTTTGGATTTAGATTGATCTTTTGATAAAAATGACTTCATTCCTCTACCTTGTCCTTCCTGCCTACTATCCAACCCCGACCGAAGAACCCCTTTGAAATTATTGGAATTTTGAGAGAGTGGGAAATATCTGGACATGAAACTCCTTGAATCTGAGGATGAATCCACTTTTGTTACCATCCTCTAATTTGTCTCATAGACTCTCACAAAGGATGAAGAGCATAATGCAGGTTGAATCTTAGGAAGAGATGTTGAAATGGCAGGTTTTGGGGATATGGAAATGTTTCCCAGAGCCTCAATCCATTCATTTCCAACGAAATTAACTGAGTTTAACATAAAATTTAATGAAGAGATAGCTGGACAAGGATTACTTGTGAGAAAGTCGAAGGTCAATGTTGGGGAAGATAAAGTCAGTAACCAAGTACTTGCCAATGTCCTCTCTTCTTCTACTAAGGCCTCTTTTACCCTTTGGTACGCCACACTAGGCTCAGTTGTCCCAAGCCCCATAGTCTATGCTTTTGGGGTAATCAAACCTTCACCTTCCATTCTAGTTCCTGGTACCTCTTCTACGGATTCCAAACAAATTATTAGCTTCTGGGCTTGAGGAGAACTCTTCTTCCTATTTTTCCTTAGCGGAAGATGAAAATGCGCTACTAGATGTCCATATTGATGACATCGTCTGCAACAAAAGGGAACATCCTCATAATCTAGTTTCTGGGTGTGGGCATAAGGCCCCCATTTCATATCTATCTCTTCTCCGAGCCCTTCCCTGACGTTTATGCACACCAATATTCTTGCAACTTTCATCTTCCCAGACTCCTTAAAAGACATGTCCACCTCCAAGAATTCTCCCAAGTAATTCTCGATCCTCTTGAAGGACTCATGAGACCAATGCTACATCAGAAGTCATGGTAGTCACACCCATATTAGAATTTTATCAATTCATTCACAACTTGCATCAAAAAGAGGGGTCCATGGCTTCAAAAGAAATAGAGTGTTATTGATGCTCCAGTTCTTCCCAGTAACCCATTACGCATTGTCTAACGATACGAAGTAGAAGGTGAACCAATTCCGGGTTAATTCAATGATCTCTGAGACATAACCCAAATGTTCCTTCTAGGCAAAAGATGCCCAATCATTTACTATATTCAAAGTAAAGGAATGACCTCTTGCTCTCCCAACTAGTGTTTGGTTCGCCATATGAACCACTTGATGAAGCCCCACGTCTTCGCCCAGGACCATGTTGTCAACCTTCCCTTTATAATTCAGACACATCCTTTTCTATCTCTTCATAGTACCTTCCTTAGTACAAATTTTATACCCAACCTCCCTCAAGGGTCAAGCAGAGACCTCTAAGCCCCCTTTATGCAACTCTAGGACTTCAGCCATCCAAGGATAACCTCGATGTTATTCCTAATTTATAAATGTCGATATAAAACCCTATGTGGTGAGGGGAGGCATCTCTTCAGGTGAGCCACTACTTCTTGGTAGTAGGATTGAGATCCCCAACAAAGGCCCTTCGGACGTCACTACAAATGGCAGGATAAAAACCTCTTCAGGAAGGGATGTGAGGTTAAAACTTTATGTAAAAATTGAACCCACAAACAAAACCTCATCCTCAATTAATAGGGTGCTCCACAAGGATGAAACTGGGGGTGAATCTGGATGGGAAGAACTATCCCTCGACAACTCCTATGAAAACCCTAGATGTGCCCTCTCTGGCCACCACTGTTGAATCCCTATGGATGAGTCCTCAAATTGTAAGCCTATATCCTTCTGTCCAGGATGGTAATGGGTGGGTTTCAAAACTTTGATAGTTGTTTATTTGAGATTATCATCTCCACTAGGGAAAGAGACCTTCCTAGAACCACTGACACAACTGTCTCCCCCACAACCGACAACAAAATCACTAGTATCCAACATGATGCCACATGGTGCTTCCCAAATATCGCTTTCCTCTAGAGGATCTTCAGAAAAATCCACATAGTCCTCCTCATGCATGTTTTGACCCCGAAACAATATTCTCCACCAGTCGTTGTGACCACTCTTCCACCAAACTACCTCGACTATCATCTTAGGTTTCCTATGGAAACCCTAGCCACAGAATCCCATGCCAAGTATCTCAACTCTCTAAAAAAAAGAGTTATTAACATGATTTCCCATTAACACAATTATTTTTTTAACATAATAATATCTTACTGATATATACTATTGTTTGCTGAAAATTTTGGGACAACAAGGCTTCTTTTTGTTTTCCCTAGTGTCATGGGGTTTAATTTCATGATTTTTGGTCTTTGGGATATTGTATCTAACATTGGTTTTGAAGGTTATCAATAAAATTGGCTTGTAACATCCTGCTCTAGCGCACTGAGAAAACTTATTCTTTGAGGACACTTGCTCGCAAGTGATCTGGAATATTATGATGTTGAAACATTTATCCTTGATTACGATGCATTATGATAGATGACATGATGTTTTACTACTTTGACGTAGATAGGTTCTTTGACGCAGTTTTATTGAGTGTGCAGGGTTTTGGACGTTGAGGATGCAGAGGCATCGGTGGAACCCCCTTGGACTCCGGATTGAGTCAGGGAGTGTGCTATTTGGGTTGATTTATTTACTGTGATATTTCATTGATTTGATGATATGATGTTGACATGTCAGAACATGTCAA
>SNQJ01S0044336.1:90100-100798 GCA_010110895.2 Picea sitchensis | reverse complement strand
AATTCATGTTGACCTACACATAATTGAACAATGAGTTGATAGATGCTAAAAGCTATAACTAGGGCTTCAACAAGGTGATCAATGAGAAACTTGGGAAGAATTAATTCTACATATTCAGAGGGCTATCATGACAATCAATTAGAATATTAATGACATCAATACCAAAAATTTATTGATACGATGAAACAAGGAGTATAGGTTACAAACATTATGATCTTAGACAAGGATGGAGCACAAAAATACATATAGAAATAGGAGATCGCTCTCTAACCAATATGTTATTGGATGATGGTTCCATAGTAAACAATATGATGAAGGATACATGGGGAAAGTTAGAGAAATCAAAATTGAGGCCACTAAAGTTGTTGGTTGACAATAAAATCCATCAATTGCTTCGACAAGGTGATCAATGAACATTTCATATTGAATTCATTCAATAGATTCCAAGGATCACTGCAACATTATCAATTGGACTATTAATGATTTCAATTCCATATGGAAATAGAAGATCTAACTCTACCCAATTTAATAATATTAGATGGTGATTATAGAATAATCATTATGATGGAGACAAAAATAATTAGAGAAACCAAAATTGTGACCACCATAGTTTTGATTAAGGATGATATATCCTACTAGAATAGACCCTTTGGAATATTAACAATGTGAGTATGCATATATGGAAAAGGTATTTATGATAGATTTCATAGCAATTAAAACACATGGCAAATTAAGAACATGTGATGCCTTACTAGGAAGGTCACACCTAGAAGGAGAAATAGTCATTGATGCTTAGTGCACCAACACAATTGCATTAAAAAAAAGGACAATATTGAATACTTATTGATTTAATAAGTTGCAATAGTGAATGAGGAGTTGGCTATTTGTAGTGAATCCTCTAGAAGCAGGCAAGATGAACTATATGAATGCAAAGGGAAAGGGTAGTATAACTAGAGGATTGCTTAGAGGAAATAAATCATTTGATAGTGGATTATTGTAGCATTGGAAGATGGATAATCTATGTTTTTTGTTGCTATAATATAGAATCAAAACTAATAACTAAACCCAAAGGGAAGAATCCACTCAAGTGAATGACGAGAAGGAAAATTACCCATCACACTTGACCAATGTTACCACTGGTAAATGCAAAATTCAATAAAGGTATCCCATGACCATACTAACTAAGATGTTCTTAAATACATGGAATGTATACCCACTCAAAAAATTAATGTAGAAATGAAGAATGAACCTCAACACATCATAATTGGAATTAAGTGGAGGATAGAATTGCTAGCCAAGCAATTAACATATTTAAGAATAGAAAGAATTATTTGCATGGTCCTATAAATATGGAAGCTAACCCGTTGTTCAATAGGGGAGTGGGGGAATTTATCCACCCAAAAATATGGAAGCTAATTCCAAGGACCCGAGGGAACAAAGATTGAATTCTAATTTGGTGGGAATATTCCATTAGAAAAATCATTTCCTTTCTTAGATGTTATGGTAGATAGTTGACGACATTTAGAAAAATAAAATACAAGGCAATATTGGAAGAGCTCGAGGAAATTTCAATTATGATACATATAAAGTAAGGGGGGGGGAAATAAAAGTTGGGTTCCATTGGATTAAGACATGTGAGAATCCTACTATGATATTTTTCAAAGATTTGACATCCAAGGGTTTTCTTGCAATTTTTTTAGAAATCCTTTGGATCAAAATTTCCTTGGGCCAAGAATTAATGTTACCATCATAGTTAGTAGGAAAACCTAAGTTAACTAGTAGGACAGGGATGGACATACATACTGTTAAAATAATTTATGTGCTCGTTTTCACCATATGGAAGTAATGTTACCATCATAGTTAGTAGGAAACCCTAAGTTGACTAGTAGGACAGGGATGGACATACATACTATTAAAACAATTTATGTGTCTTTGTGCCTATGGATGGTTTCCATGATGATATGATGATGGAATAAAGTGGGTGTGTGAGTGAAATTTGAGTCCAGAAACCATCCCATATCATTAAGGCATGTGAATATCCTATCCGTGTCAAATTTTAATGGCCCCATTCACACGCCACTATTGTCGGTGTCTAGTCCTAGTACAATTTCCATTCCTTGTTCCTCGTTCCTAATTCCTTGACCATGGTGTAGTCCCCAAGATCCATTATTTTTGTACAAAATTACATAATAATGACATAAAATGTCCCACACAAAGACCAAATTAATATCCACTACATAAGTCTTTTGTCTTTTTTCAAGGACTATGTAATGAATCTCAATTCTAAGAAGATTCAAATAGGACCTAAGAAACTTAAGTTCTTTCCTTAAACATGGGTGACATGACACTATCATTCAATAGTAAAATTGTTACGTTTCATTGTTTGGCATCATGTGTACTGAGGGATTGAGCCACCATATCCACAAAGGAAACATACCAAGAATATTTGTCTTATGAACAAGATATGGTACTATCCATTTTGAGGTTTGGCATAGAGATTGTTATTATAGACTACACTACATTGCACCATAATATAAGCCCTAAAATCCTTGAAAACCATGTAACACCATTCAAATTAGACACAATATTCTTGCGACGAATTAGCTATACTATCGACGAACTTTTTTCGTCGATAGTAGAACAAATTCATCACAATATTATTTACATTCATCTCTCTTGCGGCGATATCAATTGATGTTTGGATTCATTTCATATTTGGTTTATCAACTTGAAATCTCAATTTGATACTTTGCAAGCTATAAGCTGGACCTTTAGTCAATTACAAATATGAAACTTGGAATCATTAACATATCTACTAGAAAATATGAAAAATAGGGTTTATGGTTTCCATGATGGATTGATGATGGAAGAAAGTGGGTGTGTCACTAAAATTTGAGTCCAGAAACCCTTCCATATTGTTAAGGCATGCCAATAGTCTATCCATGACAAATTGCAGTGCCTACAAAAATTGTTTGAAAACATTTCAACGTTGGCCTCATTCACAGGTCCATGTTGTCGGCCTCTAGTATCTTGATGGTGTTGATTAAGCAATCAACAAAATAGAGGGATTTTTCATCACAATGATGATGAAGATACATTGTATATAAAATAATGTAGAACCTGAAAGAAAAATGAAGAAAGATCAACGAAATCCTAAAACTTGCATCAACCAAATTGGGTACTCTGAAAGAAAATTAGGGTTTATGGTTTATATGATGAATTGATGATGGAATAAAGTGGGTGTGTCACTAAAATTTGAGTCCAGAAACCCTCCCATATCATTAATTCATGCCAATAGTCTATCCATGACAAATTTCAGTGCATACAGAAACTGTTTGAAAACATTTCAACATTGGCCCCATTTGCAGGTCCCTATCGTCGGTGTCTATTCCTCGTGCAATTTTCATTCCTCATTCATCATTATTAATTCATTGACCATGGTGTAGTCCCCAAGATCCATTATTTTTGTGCAAAATTACATACTAATGGCATAAAATTATCGACAAACATTTTGTGTCGATAGTATATCAAATTCGTCGCAAGATTACATTCGTCTCTCTTGCGACGATATCAAATGATGCTTGGATTCATTTCATATTTGGTTTATCAACTTTAAATATCAATTTGATACTTTGCAAGCTAGCTGGACCATCATTCAAATACAAATATGAAACTTGGAATCATTAACATATCTACTAGAACATATGAAAAATAGGGTTTATGGTTTCCATGATGAATTGATGATGGAAGAAAGTGGGTGTTTCAGTCAAATTTGAGTCCATAAACCCTACCATATCATTAAGGCATGTGAATAGTCTATCCATGAAAAATTTCAGTGCATACAGAAACTGTTTGAAAAAATTTCAACGTTGGCCCCATTCACAGGTCCATGTTGCCCGCCTCTAGTATCTTGATGGTGTTGATTAAGAAATCAATGAAATAGAGTGATTTTTCATCACAAAGATGATGTAGATACATTTTATATACATTAATGTAGAACCTGAAATCAAAATGAAGAAAGACCGACGAAATCGTAAAACTCACGTCAACCAAATTGGGTACTCTGAAAGAAAATTAGGGTTTATGGTTTACATGATGAATTGATGATGGAATAAAGTGGGTGTGTCACTCAAATTTGAGTCCAAAAACCCTCCCATATATTTAAGGCATGCCAATATTCTATCCATGACAAATTTCAGTGCATACAGAAAATGTTTGAAAAACTTTCAACGTTGGCCCCATTCATAGGTTCCTGTTGTCGGTGTCTAGTCCTCGTGCAATTTTTGTTCCTCGTTCATCGTTCCTCGTTCCTTGACCATGGTGTATTCCCAAAGATCCATTATTTTTGTACAAAATTACATACTTATGGCATAAAATGTCCCATAGAAAGACCAAATTAATATCCGCTACACAAGTCTTTTGTCTTTTTTCAATGACTATGTAACAAATCTCAATTCTAAGAAGATTCAAATAGGTAACAATATTGATGAAATCTTATACGATCATGATGGTATAAAAATGAAAGATCTTCTCTTGGTTTCAAGAATAATTTATCCTCTACCGAACAAGGTTAACCACGTGAAGGTGGAAGCTCACATGGCCCCTCCCCTCTCCCTCACATCACTCTCAATTGATCCCCAAAACCCAAGCTATAAAATATAAAATAATCGAAAGCAAAGTCTTATTAAGATTCATGCCTTAGAAACTACAAAAATAAAAATTAATGAAGGTACATGAAATTATGTGTTTCTAAATGATATTTTTAGTCTACCACATACTTTACTATATTGACAACTATTTTCAGGTTTCAAATAATAAATAAACAATATGTAACCTAGGATATAAAAATGTCGCATAAAACTTAAAAACATGTAATTATCCCATTGTTGTACACACCTACCACACTTAGAGAAGCAAAGTCTTATTAAGATTCATGCCTTAGAAACTACAAAATAAAATTAATGAAGGTACATGAAATTATGTGTTTCTAAATGATATTTTAGTCTCACATACTTTACTATATATTGACAACTATTTTCGTGTTTCAAATAATAAATAAACAATATGTAACCTAGGATATAAAATGTCGCGATAAAACTTAAAAAACATGTAATTATCCCATTGTTGTACACACCTACCACAATTAGAGGGGAGGTGAATGAGTGCGGGGATCTTTTTCCCAAAACTTCCCTCTACAATAAAAAATCATTAGTTAGCATTCACATTTTACTCGCTACTCATTGTTGTCATTAATAATCGGTTAGATTTTGAATACATATCAACACATATATCAGCAATATATCATCAAAAATCATCTCCACAAGGAACACAAGATGTATGCACAATTTTTCTTTTATGGACTTCAACTGGTTTATCATTAACAATTGAATAGAGTAAAAACTCTACAAGAGAACCAAAACTATATGAAATACTCAACTTTACATTCTCTCAGCACCAACTGAGATGGGACAACAATCCTCAACATATATATCGATGGTACTCCATAAACAAGAGACCAACCATGCACCAACCTCGTACAAACAACCTGTGATCAACCCGTAATTCATAAACAAGTGCATCCAACCATGCACCAAGCATATACCAACTATGTGTCAAATACTCATCAACAATGACTCATCAATATGTACCAACATCATCAACTATACACCCTATGTATGTGCCAACTCATCAATCGGGCTTAATCCCAACCATGACTAGTTTTGGATAAGCCAACAACCCTAACTCAAAAATAACTATAACTTTGTACCTGTACTGGAATAAATATGAATCTGATACACAATGTTATTCACTATGTTTTGTACAATTACTACAAGTGGCACTACTTGGAACCTCCTCCGTGAAAAGGAGTTATAGCAAAATGGCACACTTTGCTGAATTCCCGCTTATTCTAGAGAGAGACCTCAGAGTGTGCCCTCGCACAACATTTGATAACGAGTGAGGATGGTGGATTGGATGGACGGATGGATGGATGGAGGAAGGAAGGAAGGAAGGAATGGACGGAAGGGATGGGATGGACGGAGGAGGATGGAGGATGGAAATGGAGGAAGGAAAGGAATGGATGGAGGAAGGACGAGTGGATGGAGGAGGAGTGGACCGGAGGACCCGGAGGACGGTGGATGGGGAATGGATGGAGGATGGACGGATGGACGGAGTGATGGATGGAGGACCATGGAGGACTGGAGGAAGGATGGAAAGATGGATGGAGGAGGACGGAGACGGATGGAAAGATGGATGGAGACGGAATGAAGGAAGGATGGACGAGGAAAGGAATGGATGAAGGAGGAAATGGAATGGGTGACGGAATGTCGATTGACGGAATGGGCTGGGACGGAATGAGGACGGACGGAAGGAGAATGGATGGAAATGGACGGACATGAGCCGGAGGAATGGATGGAATGGACGGATGGACATTGAATGGACAGGAGGACACGGACATGGATGGACGGAAGGAGGAAGAATGGAGGATGGATGGACATGGAAATGGATCTGATGGATGGAAAGATGGATGGACGAAGGGATGGAATGGAAGGAATGGATGGATGGATGGACGGGAGGAAGGAGGAAGGACATGGAATGAAGGAGGAATGGAAGGATGAATGGACGGAATGGACTGAAGGGGATGGAGGAAAGGAGGATGGATGGATGGAAGGATGGATGAAATGGAAATGGAGGAATGGATGGAATGGACGACAATGGAAAGGATGGAGGAAGGATGGATCTCGGACGGAAATTTAAGTGATTGGTCATCGAATAACTACAAAGGGAAGAATAAGAAGTCGACTCCAACAGCTTGGCTATGGAAGACCCATGACCAATTAAAGGAGGGTTTACCCACCCAAAGTGAGAGGTCGGCCCTACCAAGGACCTTTCACACGCAAGGCCTTGTATAAATAAGAGGCTAGTGCCCTCACTTCAAACACACAACTCACTCTGCTCATTCTCTTATGAGGCAAGTTGCACAAGTTGAGAGAGGAGAAGAAGGGTACATCTCTCGGGGAGGACTTTCTGTATTGGTTTGAGTATCTCTTGAACATTGTATAAGCTATTTATGATAAGGAAGTTTTTGCTGGGTTTTCTTCCCCTAGAGGGTTTCCCAGGATAAATGTTGTGTCTCTTGTGAATGTGTATTTCTCAGTGATCTTGTTCATATTATGCTCTTATCTAATGAAATGAAAAAAACTATAATAATGGCATAAACATTAACATGGTATTAGAGCCAACCTGAAGGAAGCACAATTTGCAAGAGGAAAAATGTCACTGTTACTGTACCAAAAAATTAGGGTTTTGCAAAAGTGAGTTTTTTCAGCTCCCTAACATCCTAGAAAGTTGCGCTCTCCCCCAAGGATAAATTTGGCACCTAGAGCGCACCTTTTCAGTGGCTGGATCTCCTGGAAAGTGAAACCCTAGTTTCACAAAGTACCAGAAGTACCAGAAAACCAGTACTAGAAGTACCAGAAGCACCAGTCCAAAAATATGCAAATAAGATTTGACGGGGTAAAATTTGGATTTTCTCAGATCTGAGGACACTAGGCTACTCGCCTCAGCCAAGCACACCTCCTGGCAAGGTCAAAACTTGATTTCGAGCACTTTCAATTTTTGGTTATTTTTGTTGCCGAAAGTACAAGATGTCTGCAAGCACAAAGCTTGTTGAGAAATTAGAAGGCATAGAAAACTTCCGTGCCTGGAAGTATAGGATCGGTATGATCCTTGCAGAGAATGACCTATCAAGATTTATCAAAGGAGGAAGGAAGAAACCCTACTACAAAAGGGAATCTCATAGAGAACCGCAACTATCAAACAAGTTCAACAACCAAGAATCTTATTCAAGAAATTTTTAGAAGAAAGGACAACACAAGGGATGAGATCTCTCATCTATATAATGCTATCATTGTGATAATATGGGACACAAGGCAAATAATTGTCCAGTTAGAAGAGAAGAGTACAAGAGGAATCACAAAAGGCAACATGCTCACATTGCCGAAGATGAAGAACCACCTATGAAGATGCTTAAGGACCATGTCCTAATCTCAGCTCTCTCAGGATCTGTATCACCTGGAGAAGACACATGGCTCATTGATAGTGGTGCATCAAAGCATATGATGGATAAGAAAAATACTCTCTCTTGTATTTCAGAAAAGAAGTTTTCTCAGAAAGTAACTCTTGGAGATTATTATCAATATCCCATCAAGGGAATAGGAGAATCAAACTACAAGCTAGATTCAAAAAAATCAATAACAATGAAGGACGTACTCTATGTACCGGGCCTAAAGAAGAACTTACTCTCCATATCAGCTTTAGACAAGAAAGGCTATAGAGTTTCCTTCATAGATGGAGAAGTTCTTATGTGGGCTAAGGGAGAAACCTTAAATGAAGCAATCGTCATCGGAAGTGAAGAAAATGGTTTATATAAGCTGAAGGGTCACCCAGAAACTTCTATGACCCATGCCATCGAAAACTCATGCGAACTTTGGCATAGAAGATTGGCCCACATCGACTACAAGGCGCTACCATACATTTTCAAAGCTGTCACAGGTTTACCAGAACTCAAGGTTGATCATGAAGGCATATGCAATGGATGTGCGCAAGGGAAGAACATCAAGAACCCTTTTCCAAAGAGGGACAACAAAGCAGAAGGAGCATTGGAACTCATTCATTCTGACGTGTGTGGCCCAATGCCATCATTCTCCATTAGCGGTTATGTATACTATGTATCATTTATTGATGATTATTCTCATAAGACCTGGATATATTTCTTAAAATCTAAAGATAAAGTATTCAGTAAATTCAAGGAATTCAAAGCCTTGATAGAGAATCTTTCCGAAAGAAAGATTAAGATACTCAGGTCAGATAATGGAGGAGAATATACCTCGAAGGATTTTGTAAGCTTTTGCAGATATGTCGGGATCAAGAGGGAACTAACTACTCCCTATAATCCCCAACAAAACGGTGTAGCTGAAAGGAAGAACAGAACGATTATGGAAGCTGTAAAGACCATGATTCATGATCAAGATCTTCCTATGTGCTTATGGGAAGAAGATGCAATGGCAACTGTTTATGTGCATAACAAATTATCCCATAGTGCACTTGGGTTCAATACCCCAGAAGAAATGTTCACCGAAAAGAAGCCAGAGGTAAGCCATCTCAAAATATTTGGTTGTCCAGTGTTTATCCATATACCTAAAGAGAAAAGAAACAAGCTGGAACCCTCCGGAAAGAAGGGAATATTTGTGGGATATTGTGAGGTATCCAAGGCCTTTAGAATCTACATACCTGGTCACCGCCATATTGATATCAGCAGGGACGTGACCTTGATGAAGAAGCAACACTTAAGAAATCGAGAAGATGCCAGCTTGAAGAAATGTATGAAGAGGAACTTGTAAATCCCAGGACGACAGAATCCATGAGGGAAGTTACCAGAGCTACAGAACCTGTAAGGGAAGTCATAGCTTCCTCTGATGAGGAGACTCCTGAAGATCATGATATAACAAAAGTTCAAGAACCTCCTCAAATGACCTTCTCCCATAAAAGAAAGCCTGCTTGGGAAAGAGAGCTTATTCAAGATGGAGAGAAGTATGGTGTTCTAGAAGGAACCACGAGATAGGTGAAAAGACCAAAGCCATTCTCTAGTTACACGGCTTTGATGTGAAATCTACTTGATGAAGAACCCACATGCTTTGAAGAGGCCATCCAGAAGAAGGAATGGGTAGATGCCATGATAGAGGAATACCAATCCATAATAAAGAATGATGTATGGGAAATAGTTCCCAGACCAAAAAGTAAGGTTGTGGTATCATCAAAATGGATCTTCAAAATAAAACATGTTGTTGATGGAAGTATTGAGAAATATAAAGCAAGATTTGTCGCTCATGTCTTTTCCCAGAAGGAAGGTATTGACTATGAAGAGACATTCTCTCCTATGGCCAGATACACTTCAATCATAACCATTATAGCTCTTGCTGCCAAGATGAAATGGAAGCTGCACCAGATGGACGTGAAGACATATTTCCTGAATGGTGTTATCGAAGAGGAAGTGTATATAGAGCAACCCCAAGGATTTGAGGTTGAAGACAGGAAGTCTCATGTCTGCCGATTGAAGAAAGCCTTATAGGGATTGAAGCAAGCTCCCAGAGATTGGTATGGCTGTATAGACAGTTTCTTGACAAGCTTAGGCTTTACCAAGAGTAAAGCAGAATCAAATCTCTACTTTAAGATCATGGATAATGAACCAACAATATTACTACTATACGTGGATGACTTATTCTTAACTAGAGAAGAAAATATCATCGTTGAATGTAAACATAGACTTGCCGCAGAATTTGAAATGAAGACCTTGGTCTAATGCATTACTTCTTAGGCCTTGAGGTATGGAAGAGTCCAGAGAGAATCTTCCTTAACCAAGGGAAGTACACGGTTGAAATCTTAAAGAGATTCGACATGCTAGAATGCAAGTCCATGAATACTCCCATGGAAGCAAATCTGAAGCTGCTGGTCGATACTTCGTCAGATTTGATAGATGCCACTCTATACAGACATATTATTAGATCGCTGATGTACCTGACGAACACTAGACCAGACATTTGTTTTGCAGTGAACACCTTGAGTCAGTTTCTGGTAGAGCCCAGACGTGTTCATTTAGTGGCTGCAAAACATGTGATGAGGTACCTTAAAGGTACAATG
>SNQJ01S0044336.1:71472-87498 GCA_010110895.2 Picea sitchensis | reverse complement strand
GCTTGCAAAGAAGAAATTATTTAAATAATAAAGTGAAGTGACAAAGTCAAAGAGGATTATTTAAATAATAAAGTGAAGTGACAAAGTCAAGGAGGATTATTTAAATAATAAAGTAAATGGAGAACTTTCTAATTATGGAAAGTATTTATAAGAAGGTTAACCCTAAAATGAGGAAAATGGGTTAATTGGTCAAGTGGATATTGGATACATGGACAAGTGGAAATTTGGGCAAAGTTGGACATAGGTGACTATGTGGACAAAGTGGACTAGAAGATGCTTCTAAGGAAGCTACTTGGAGAGTATAAATAAGAGGCAAGGCTCTCTCATTTTAAATACACTTGAGAATATTGAATATATACAGGTGATTGAGGTAACCAAAGGATATCTAAGCCTAATTTTAGAGGGAAGGTGAAGTAAATAAGGCCGAAATTCAAGGGAGAATAAATTATTTTGATGATGCTTTCTAAGGTATGTTATTTACAGGTCATCTCACCATTTTTGAAATAAATTGTTTTCTAGAATAATTCAGACCGTGACATTGGGAGGTCATTGAGAAAACATATTCAAGTAGTTGTGGTAAGAATTTAATCTTGTGGTTCGTTGTATTTTTGGAGTTACACTCCGTGGAAAATAGGGTTTGTGGCTAGTCCTGAAACTAGTCTAAAACAAGTGTTTTGGGTAAAAACGTCATAACTTCTTCATAAAAAATCCAAATTTAGTAAGAAAAAATGTGTTGGTTAGAGTACAGTCTGTAGTATTCTGTGTAAATTTTTTAGATCCATACAACAAATATTTCGTGCGGGGCATACTCTACAAGTTCGCTGTCTAGAATAAGCCAGAATTCAACAAGGTATGCCATTTTGCTATAACTCCTTTTCTGAGAGGTTCCAAGTAGTGAAACCTAGAGGAATTGCATAAAACACATTGAAGAAAATTGTGTACTATTTTCAGATCTTTATTCATTACATGTACATAGTTATGATTATTTCAAGTTAGAGTTGTTGACTAATCCAAAACTAGTCATGTGAGACTAAAGTAAAGTTTGATGAAAATGCTAGTCTCTTGTTGTTAAAGTTAATGAAGGTTTGTAGGTATGTGATCATATACACCAGGTCTATTACAGAGTTAGAAATCAGATTTGGATGATGAAATTTATGAGGGATTTTGGTTGAGGTACATGTTGGGTACATGGTTGAGACAAGTAGTTGATGAGTTGGCACATACATGAGGTGTATAGTTGAAGATGTTGGTACATATTGATGAGTAACAGTTGATGAGTAGTTGATATATGATTGGTACATACTTGGTACATGGTTGATGCAATTATTCATGGTACAGGTTGAGGTATAGATTGGTGCATGGTTGATGCACTTGTTTATGGTACATGTTGATTACAGGTTGTTTGGTACAGGTTGAGATATAGGTTGGTGCATGGTTGATGCACTTGTTTATGGTACAGGTTGATTACAGGTTGTTTGGTACAGGTTGGTGTATGGTTGATGCACTTTTTTATGGTACATGATGATTATAGGTTGAGGTACAGGTTGATGCATGGTTCATGTTATTGGTACAGGTTGTTTGGTGCATGGTTTATGCACTTTTTTATGGTATAGGTTGATTACACGTTGAGGTACAGGTTGATGCATGGTTCAGGTTATTGGTACATGTTTTTTGGTGCAATTTGATTGGTACAGGTTTACAACAATATATCTCACAGTGATAGTGTGACTGTGGTTCCATCATTCTACTTATATACCAGGGCAGTTGGACGAGGAAAGGACAAGTGGTTGTAGCCACCTTCCAGTTGTAGCTGAATAAAATAGGGGTTGTAGTCTCCTTTTGGTTGTAGCCAGAGAATTGGGGAGTTAGAGATTCCGTCAGGTTGTAGCCTGAGAAACTAGGGGGTTGGAGAAAATAAAATAATTAATCCACATAAGAAATCAAGCTCATAATTTAACATGGTATCATATCTTAGGGTGTGTTAAACGTGTTGAAGTGAAACAACAGGTACACATAGATCCAAGCTAGCTTGATTAAGTTTCCAGTGTGAGGTCCATGCCATCCTCCATTTCAGTCAGGGCGGAGGATAGGTGACACAACACCCCATGCCTCAGCAGGTTCTGCACGACCTCCTAGTCTTAGGATCATTCTTTATCTCCCCGATATTCTGATTGAATCTTCGATTTCCCCATAGGAAATCACTCACACTCACAAGTGCGTATCCACAGGTCCTTCTTTGGATATGCGCCCACGCAAAGAAACACTAAGCGCCAACTCACTCCCACGTGATCTTTGATATGACTACAGCCTTTACCCAAATGGGTATTAGGCTTTCATGACTTCTCGACTCTAGATGTGAGCCCCCTTGACTTGAAAATCCCTGAAACTTAAAAAGGATAACGGAAATTTGATTCCTTCCTTGACTTTTACCTGATGTGACCTCTGACTATGAGATGGGGCCAAATATTTTCGGCACTCGAGATTTCACGTATCGACATTTTGAGATGAAACAACTCCTTTCGCTAACTTCCGAAACCACGACAACCCCTTGCCATAGATAAAAGACTCTAATCTCTCCTAGGATCTGATGGTCCTAGATATTTCGGGACTTCATGAATTGGGAATTTGCGACTCTTGACTCCGAGTCACAGCTTCCTCCACTTCTCAAATTCTAAAATAACGAAATTCAAGGATGATATCAACGACTCCTGTTGATCCTAATCCAATGGTCTCTATTCCTCTTGAGATTATGAGTGATTAGAAACACTCAGCTCTAATCTCTCCACCAACCTGCGAGATCCAACGGTCCACGACAAATTCACACTTCTCCTTGAAGTGACTCCACCGTCCGTTCCAGCTTTCAAAATTCCTCCGCTGAATGCTCTGGCGTCAACTCTTCTGAATTCCTCCCTATTGAGTGGTTTCGACACTCGCCTTCCCTTGAACTTTTCAAGACCCTTCTGAGCTTTTTCTCGCAAACTCTAGGGCTTCCTTAGTGATTCTACACGTACTCCTTGCGGCATTCACAAATAACCTTTGGTTATTTGATCCTTCGACTCTGTGCACTCTTTGCAAAAATAGTCCTTCAACCTTTCTCCTCGGTTGATAAAGTATAAGAATTCAATCTGCTCGCGCACACCTTGCACGACCCTATGTTGTATCTGTACTTTCACTGGTATGATAACAATGATATCCCTCCTAAGATTTCTGAGATAAAACTCAGAACCTCATCAATGCACACCTTGCAAACGTTCACTGTACTCTTTACCGGAATTCTCAGAAAGAGAAACAATTGAAACTCATTCTTCTCTCCTCACAGATTTCATACATTCAACATGAAATCAAGAGCATTCATACACACATAACATTGAAATAAATTCATAACAGAGAAACAAAACATTGTAAACATACTATTCAATAGATGTAAACAGTAAGCATAATAACACCATGAGATTGAGTCAAAGCATTCATGTATTAACTCAAGTGTTCCTGTACATGGATTCTTCTCTGTGTTCTTGCTCTCTACAGCTCTGCAACTTACTCAACTGATACAATTGGGAATGATACAATGATACAAGAGAGGGTGTCTTTTATGAGTTTTCCCTCCTACAACTCTAAGCTATCTAATCTGAAATAAAAGCTACAACAACTTTTCATAAATTACAATAAATGCCTCTTTATCCAACAGATGTGAGAAACGCTCAAGATCTGTTTACAATCTCCAAAAATTAAATGTAAATACGCTCTCCCAGCTATTACATTAATGTCTCTTCATTTAAATTTAAAACATTTTCAAAATGTGCACTGGTGTGTTTCCAACTATCTTTGCCTTTGCGCTTGCTTTGCTGGCTGCTTACGATGCTCCTGCATCATACTCCCTTGGATGGACAATTCATGAACTCCTGTTCATGAGCTCATGCACCATCTGTCTGTGTCTTTGGATATATGTTTTGCTTTCCCAACTAGCATCTTCAATCATATGTCTTTTCCATTTGACCAAATATTCAAAGTATATTTTCCTTCGGGTCTTCTTCCCGACTCTCCGATCAATAATCTTTTCCATCTGTGGCCTTTTAGCTACAAGCATCTGTTTAACCCATTGGACTTCCTTCTGATCCTCAGATCTCTCCATTTCATCAGTTTTGTAAGGATATAGATCGACTATGTTGAAGATGGGCGATATTCCTACCCCATTCGGTAATTCAATCTCATAAGCATTTTCTTTAAACTTTCTTATGATCTTACATGGTCCAATTTTCTTGATCTTCAGTTTATTGTACATTCCTCTTGGGAACATTTCTTTTTTGAGATGCACCAAATCCAATTCACCTACTTCAAACTGAAGTTCTCTTCTGTGTTGATATGCTCTATGCTTATATTCCTGATTTTAATTCTGCAATCGCTCCTTGATTTTGCTGTGGAGCTCTTGCATTTCTGCTGCAAAATATTCTGCTCCAACACTCCTGAATTCATTCTACTCTAAGTCCCTTAACTCATATATTCCTCTTGGCTACATTCCATACATGATCTGGAATGGTCTTTGTCCCGTACTCCTGTTTTGTGAATCATTATATGAAAATTCCGCTTGTGACATAATATGATCCCACTTACTGTGATGTTCAGGGACCAAACTCCTTAACAAGTCCCCCAAACTTCTATTTACTATCTCAGTTTGTCCATCCGTCTGAGGATGATATGTTGAGCTAAAAGATAAATTAGTCCCCAATTTTTTCCATAGGGTCCTCAAAAAATGACCAACAAATTTGGTATCCCTGTCCGATACAATACTCTTAGGTAAGCCGTGAAGTCTAACAACTTCTTTGAAAAACAAGTTTGAAATGTGAGTTGCATCACTGGTTTTTTGACATGGTATGAAATGTGCCATTTTAGAAAATCTATCAACTACCACAAAGATTCAATCACACCCTTTGCGTCCTTTGCAGTCCTAACACAAAATCCATACTTACCGCATCCCATGGCCTCTCTGGTACTGGCAATGGATGATACAACCCTATATTTTGTCTCTTTCCCTTTGCGTGTTGGCAAATTATGCACTTGTTCACGAATTTCTTGACATCTGTTCTCATCCCTGGCTAATAATATGAGCCATTTAGTTGTGCAAAATTCTTGTCATGGCCGAAATGTCCAGCCAATCCTCCACTATGCTTTTCCTTCAGAATATTTTCTCTCATAGAACCCTTCAGAATACACAACTGATTACCCCTGAACAATAGTCCATTTTGAATCATATATTTAGTCCATTGGCTCCTATCTCTGAGAACTAGATTCTCACATGCTTCATAGGATTCTTTGAAATCTGCATCACCTCTATACATTTCCTTGAGGTTATCAAAACCTAAGGTATTTACTCTGAACTCCTATATAATCAACCATTTCCTGCTCAAAGCATCAACAACTTTGTTAGCAGTTCCAAAAATATGCTTTATAAGAAAAGTAAAATTCTGCATGTATTCCATTAAGCCCTAATATTGGCTCATTACCCCTTAATTGGGGCATATTACATTAGTAATTTTATTTTATTTATGTCAGCTTTATTCCATTAGTTGTAATTATACCTCCTAGTCTCCTATATATACCAAGGAGACATTTTCATTTGGAATCATCTTGTACTTGAACATTTATGTGGGGTAAAAAGAAGTTTCCCCCTCGAAGAGGCTTATTATCTAAAATTATCTCTTTTTCAAGGCGTTGAATACTTATTCTAAGGTTTTTCTATGCTATATTGATATTTGGTTCCCAACATATGGTTTTAGAGATTATCACCTTACCGGGTTTCCTTATGATACCTCTTAACTCAATTTCTTTTCCTTCCAATGAAAATTTCATGAAAATTTCTTGAAAATTAAAACCATTTTTCCTAATGATTGTAACCATTGTATTCCTAGTACAACATCCACACCACCCATGGGTATAGAAGTCATTGGACTATTCATTACATATTCCCCCATAGTAATATTGATCTTATTGCATTTTCCTGAGCAATTGATAGTTCCTCCATCTGCAATCATTACTTGAAACTCTGGCACTGGATATACAAAGCAATGGTTCAAATGGTTACCCTTGGCAGAATGGTGGTATAACACTTCCTTTCATACTCCAACAAAAATGACACCATTTATGGCACTCTATGGATACCACCCTGCTTCCATCACTTCTTTTCTAAAAGAAAAATCTAAGGTTCAAGCAGTGGAAGATCACATCGAGCATCAACAACAATTTTTCCAAATCTTAAAGGACAACCTGACCATGGCACATAATCACATGAAACAACAAGCAGATCAACATCGTAGTGAAAGAAGTTTTGAAGTAGGGGATTGGGTGTTTTTAAGACTACAACCATATAAACAAATGTCCCTCAAGCAAGCCAATAAAGATAATAAATTATCACCAAATTACTATGGCCCTTATAAGGTGTTGCAAAATATTGGTACTATGGCATACAAATTGGAGTTTCCTGCATCTTCAAGAGTACACCTAGTTTTCCATGTTTCATGCTTAAAGAAGGTTATAGGGGACAAGATCCCAGTTCAAACTATATTTCCAGAACTTGACGAGGAAGGATAAATCATATTGGAGCCTGAAGCCATCACTGACAAAAGAATTCACTAGCTGAGGAATAGATCTATTTCAGAGTATCTCATTAAATGGAGAAAACTACCGACTAAAGATTCCACTTGGGAAGATGAGTCTTTTATACAGAAGCATCCAGAGTTACTCAAGCATTGCAGACAACACTTGTCTCAAGGGGAGGGGCATGTTAAGCCCTAATATTGTCTCATTACCCCTTAATTGGGGCATATTACATTATTAATGTTATTTTATTTATGTCGACTTTATTCCATTAGTTGTAATTATACCTCCTAGTCTCCTATATATACCAAGGAGACATTTTCATTTGGAATCATCTTGTACTTAGACATTTATGTGGGGTAAAAGGAGGTTTCCCCCTCAAAGAGGCTTATTATCTGAAATTATCTCTTTTTCAAGGTGTTGAGTACTTATTATGAGGTTTTTCTATGCTATATTGATATTTGGTTCCTAACATATTCAACCCATTTTGCATGCTTCTGGTTCAATTTTTCCTGTTGAGTTATGAATTGTAATGCATGGTTATCTCTATACAAGACAAACACTTTTGGAACCAAGTAATGTCTCCATTTTTTCAACGCCTGTATGACTGCATAAAAATATTTGTCATACATAGAATATTTCATCTTGGTCTTGTTCAACTTCTCACTGAAGTATGCAATTGACTTGTTGTCTTGGCTTAAGACTGCTCCAATCGTGAATCTGCTTGCGTCACACCTGACTTGAAATGTCTTACTGAAATCTAGTAGAACTAGAACTGGTTGTCAAGTTATCTTCTCCTTTAGCAACTTGAAACTCTTCTCTGCTTCTTCTGTCCAATGAAAATATTTGTGTCTTTTCTTGACTATGTCCATCATCGGTGCACATATCTCACTGAAATTTCTGATGAACTTTCTGTAAAAACCAGCCAATCCATGGAAGCTTCGAACTTCAAATATACTCTTCGGCGATGTCCAATCCTTGATTTATTTTACCTTCTCCGGATCCATCTTCAATTCGTTTGAAGAGATTACAAAACCCAAATAAAGGAGTTATGTCTTCATGAAAGACGACTTCTTCAAATTGATCAACAATTTCTCTTGTTGTAATCTCCTCATCACTGCAGATACATTCTTCAGATGTTCTTCTTCAGTCTTACTGAATATCAGTATATCATCAAGATATACGATTACAAACTTTCCTATGAAATATTTCAAGACTTTGTTCATCAGCCTCATAAAAGTACTGGGCGCATTCGTCAAACCAAACGACATGACAAGCCATTCATACAGTCCTTAATTCATTTTGAATGTTGTCTTCCACTCATCACCTTCCCTCATTCTAATATGATGATACCCGCTTTTCAAATCAATCTTTGAAAAAAACTTTGCTCCACTCAAGCAATCCATCAAGTCATCCATCCTCGGTAAAGGAAATTTGTACCTGATGGTGATTTTGTTTATAGCTCTTGAGACTATACACATTCTCCATCCACCATATTTATTTGGACTTAACACTGTAGGTACAACACATGGACTCAAACTTTCTCTAACCAATCCTTTGTCCATCAAATCCTAGACCTATCTTTTGACTTCTTCATTCTCCCACGACGTCAATCTGTACGTTGCCTTGTTTGGTAAACTCGCTCCAAGTATAAGATCAATATGATGACTTATGCTCCTGATGGGTGGCAACGAATAAGGTAATTCGTCCACCACTATATCAACAAACTCCTCTAGTAGTTCCTGAATTTCTTCTGGTAGATAATCTATCTTGGTACTAGTCAGAATGACTCTAGGCTTTCTTACCACAACAAACTGCATGTCTTCTTCTTTCTTGACTTCATCAAGAAGTTCCTTCCCACTCATGAGAAGTATAATATTTTTGGCTTCTGGTTTCACCTCCTTATCCTTAATTGGTAGCAACATATGTATTCTACCTTTTTTCTCCAAGGTGTATGTGTTCTTTCTCCCATCATGAACAACATTCCTGTCATATTGCCATGGTCTCCCCCAAAAAAGATGACAAACATCCATGGGAATAAAATCACATAGGATATCATCATTATATCCCCCTATCTTAAATTCAACTAAACATTGTTTAGTGACAGTTACCTAATGTCCCTTTTGAAACCACGAGACTTTGTATGGGCTTGGATGTGCAACAGTATCCAATTCTAGATTTTCCACCATCTTTGTGGATACTAGATTATCTCTTCTTCCACTATCCACTATTACCTTGCATACCCTGTCCTTGGTCTTGCAAGCAATTATGAACAAACTGTTTCTTTGGACTGGATTCTCTATCTTTTTCTCTGGTTTCAAGAGAATTTTCCTCATCATTAAGGACCTTCCGCCTTCTGCATCTTCTACCTCAAAATTTTGCTTCTGTGCTTCTAAAATGTGAGATTCACCTCCATCCCTTTTTCTATCGGGACATTCGAAGGATTTATGTCTGATATTTCCACAGGCAAAATATTTTATCTCACTTCCTCTACCTCTTCCTCTTCCTCTTGCTCACGGAAAAGAATTTCTATCGGCATACTGTCCTCCATATGAACTTCCTCCTATTTCAAGGTGAGTATGAGGTTTCTTTTCTCCCTCCTTTAGCTTCTGAATTCTATCCTGGGCAATTGCTTTGCCTCTGCTCTGACTTCGACCTCAGCCTCTTTGACCTTGATTTTGGGATAATTTCTCTTTAGCCTTCAGAGCCATTTGATAAGAATCTTCAAAATTCCTTATTGTCATCATGCTCATCTCATATTGAATGTCATATCTCAGACCATTCATGTATCTGGCGACCTTTTCATCATCACTTTCACGATGACCTTCTCTAATGTTGAGTCTATAAAACTCTTCAGTGTACTCCTTCACTGTCATCATCTTCTGTCTCAAGTTTTTCATTCTTCGAAATAGATTGATCTGGTAGTCTCTGGGTATAAAATTGGCTTTCATTTTTGCAACCATCCTATCCCAGCTTTTGAGTCTTTGTTTTCCTTTGGAATGCCTATTATCCTGCAGTTCATCCTACCACAGTGTTGCATGCCCTTTAAGTCTTGTGATGGCATGCTTAACTTTCTAATCTTCCTAGACATCCTCATAGTTGAAGTACTTGTCCAGAGCTCTAAACCAATCTAGTAGATCTTCAACGTCTAAGTTGCATTCATACATCGAAATGTCTATCTTTTCTTTGGCTCCGATTCTTGCAACAACTCTGAATAGACGTTCTTCTGCAGCATCTTCGACTGCGACTTCTTCCTCAGCTCCAGCCTCATTTTCACTTTTGGCTTCATTGACATATCCAGCATCAGCTGCCCATCTATGTGTTGTTTCCATAGCATCTAATTTAGCACAGAGTTCTCTCATCTCCCTTTCCACAGTTGGATCAGGCATTGGTCTTTCTCTTCTTCTTGGCAGAATTTTTTCAATCTGTTCCCCACAAAAACAAAAATAAATTGTAGGTTAGGCTCTGATACCACTCTGATGCAGTGCCCCCTACCTCATAAGGTTCTGCATGACCTCTCGGTATTAGGATCATTATTTATCTCCCTGAGAGTCTGATTGGCTCTTCGATTTCCCCATAGGAAATCACTCACGCTCGCAAGTGCATATCCACAGGTCCTTCTTTGGAGCTGTGCCCACACGAAGAAACACTAAGCACAAACTCAATCCCACATGATCTCTGATATGACCACAACCTTTACCCAAATAGGTATTCAACATTCGTGACTTCGCGATTCCAGATGTGAGCCCCCTTAACTAGACAATCCCCAAAACCCGAAAAGGCTGACGAAAATTTGATTCCTTCCTTGACTTTTCCTTGATGTGACCTTTGACTATGAGCTGGGGCCAAATATTTTTGGCACCCGGAATTTCACGTATTGGCATTTTGAGATGCAACAAATAATTTTTCTGACTTTCAATACCATGACAACCCCTTGCCATAGATCACCGACTCTAAGCTCTCCTACGATATGATGGTCCTATATCTTTCGGGACTTCGTGAATAGGGAATTCGCGACTCTCAACTCCGAGTCACAGCTTCCTCCACTTCCCAAATTATGAAATAGTGAAATTCAAGGATGAGATCAATGACTCCTATTGATCCTAATCCAACGACCTCTATTCCTCCTAAGATTATGAGTGATGAGAAACACTCGAATCTAACCTCTCCACTGGCCTGCGAGATCCAACGGTCCACAAAAAATAGACACTTCTCCTTGAAGTGACTCCACCGTTCGTTCTAGCTTTCAATATTCCTCCGCTGAATGCTCTGGCATTAACTCTTCTGATATTCCTCCCTATTGAGTGGTTTCGACACTCGCCTTCCCTTGAAATTTTCAAGGTTCTATCCCTTCTGAGATTTTTCTCGCAAACTCTAGGGATTCCTTAGTGATTCTACACGCACTCCTTGTAGAATTCACAAATAACCTCTGGTTATTTGATCCTTCGACTCTGTGAACTCTTTGCAACATAAGTCCTTCAACGTTCCTCCTCGGTTGATAAAGTATAAGATTCAATCCACCTGCGCATGCCTTGCACAACCCTATTTTGTATCTTCACTTTCAACGGTACGATAACAACGGTATCCCTCCTAAGCTTTCTGAGATAAAACTCAGAACCTCGCCAACGCACAACTTGTGAACATTCACTGCACTCTTTATAGGAATTCTCAGGAAGAGAAATAATTGAAAATCATTCTTCTCTCCTCACAGATTTCATACATTCAACATGAAATAAAGAGAATTCATACACATATAGCATTGAAATAAATGCATAACAGAGAAACAAAACACTGTAAACATACTATTTAATAGATGTAAATAGAAAGCATAATAACACCATGAGATTGAGTCAAAGCATTCATGTATTAACTCAAGTGTTCCTGTACATGGATTCTTCATTGTGTTCTTTCTCTCTACATCTCTACATCTTACTCAACTGATACAATTGGGAATGATACAATGATACAAGTGAGGGTGTCTTTTATGAGTTTTCCCTCCTACATCTCTAAGCTATCTAGTCTGAAATAAAAGCTACAACAACTTTTCATAAATTACAATAACTGCCTCTTTATTCGATAGATGTGAGCAATGCTCAAGATCTGTTTACAATCTCCAAAACATAAATGTAAATACGCTCTCCCAGCTATTATATTAATGTCTCTTCATTTAAATTTAAAACATTTTCAAAATGTGCGATGGTGTGTTTCCAGCTGTCTTTGCCTTTGCGCTTGCTTCGCTGGCTACTTACGATTCTCCTGCATTAATAGGCTCGAAGGAGCTGCGAAATTCAATGTGTGGAAGCTTCAGATAACAAATATCTTACAGGAACATGATCTTGAGCAGTATGTGACCACAGTGGTGGAGGAACCCACAAATAATGTAGGAAGAACGACCTTTAGGAAGATTCAAGCAAAGGCCAAGCAAATCATCTTTGACTAAGTCAAAGACAATATAATGCTTGCAATGGCTTTGTTGATGACTACCAAGGACTGTATGGATACCTTGGTGAATCTGTATGAGAAACAAGATCCAAGTTAGAAGAGGACACTTAAGCACAAGATTAAGTATTTGAAGATGGAGAAATGTGAATCAGTGGCATCTTTCTGTTCCAGGATAGCCCATATCAGATTTTGGTCATAGGGTTGATAGTGGATGATGATGATTTAGTGCATGACATTTTTGAAGGTCTTCCTTCTTCATGGGAGACCTTCTTATCCAATGTAAGTGGGAGAGAGATTCGGCTCACGTTTGAGAGGTTATGGCATGATTTCCTCCACGAGGAGAGTCTCACAACTACCAGGAGTGAGCCAATGAAAGAACACTCATATTTAGCATCAAGATTCAAGGGAAAGAAGAAAGGCACTTTCCAGAAAGGCTCTTAGAGGAATCCAAACACCAAAGGTACATTCAAAGGAAAGAATATTGATACATCTAAGATTAAATGCTTTAGTTGTAATAAGTTGGGTCATTTTGCCAAATATTGTTGGTTTAGAAAGAAATACCCAAGGAAAGGGAAACATCATGCCTCAACTGCTGAGGATGATGAATCCAAAAGAAATAAAAAAATTCCTTCTAATGAGAAAGAAAATAGAAAAGAATATTACTTGGTTTCTTCCTTATCCAGTTCAGTTTTCGGGGCTGAAAACTTGGTTAGTAGATCATGGTGCATCAAATCACATGACAAGGTACAAGGAGATCCTCTCATATTTAGAGACAAAATCTTTTGCAGAGCAGGTTGAGCTTGGGGATGAAAAGTGTTACAAGATAGAGGGAGTAGGCTCTATCTCCTTTAGATTGGAATATGGGGCTAGACTTCATGTTGATGAAGTATTATATGTTATAGGGCTCCAGAAGAATCTACTATCAGTTGCAACCCTTGAGGACAAGGGATATTGAGTGATATTCAAGGACAAAAAGGCACTACTATGGGATAAAGGTAGCCACTTAAGTACAACATAACCCATTGGAACTCGTAGTGGAGGATTGTACGTTGTGTCAGGACAATCAGTTCAGGCATTGGCTCATGATGCGACTATCTCCAGCGAGTTGTGGCACAAAATACTTGGACATATTCATTACAATTCTCTTCCATATCTACAACACATGGTTAGTGGCATGCCCTCTATTTCTCTTAGTAAAAATGAAATTTGTAAGGGATGCATGCTAGGTAAAAATATAAAGAAAGAATTTCCTAGTAGTGACAACAGAGCTCAGGGCATCTTAGATATAGTTCATTCTGATGTATGTGGTCCCATGTCATCTCCCTCACTCAGTGGTTATTTGTATTATGTCATTTTTTATTGATGATTACTCAATAAAATGTTGGATATATTTTCTTAAAGCTAAAAGTGACACATTTTATAAATTGAAAGAGTATAAAGCCTTTATTGAAAAGCAGATAGGGAAACACATCAGTATCCTTAGAAAAAACAACAGAGGAGAGTTTGAATCTCTTCAGTTTGAGGATTTATGCAAGTCAGTAGGAATCAAGAGACAGTTGACCGTGCCATATAACCCTCAGCAAAATGGTGTTGCTGAGAGGAAAAACAAGACTATTTGTGAGGCAACGAAAGCAATGATGTTTGACTAGGATCTGCCAAATTATTTATGGGCAGAAGCTACCTCTATTGCCATGTATATTTAGAACATGTGTCCACATGCTATCTTGAAGGAAAAGACTCCTGAAGATGTATTCTTAGGGATCAAACCTGAAGTAGGGCATCTAAGTATATTTGGGTGTCCTGTGTATATTCATGTCCCCAAGGAAAAGATGACAAAGATGGAACCCTCAGGCAAGAAAGGGGTTTTTGTGGGGTATAATGAGAACTCCAAGGATTATAGGATTTATGTACCAGGTCAGAGGAAAATAGAGATAAGAAGAGATGTGAATTTCCATGAGGAAGCCACATTTAATAAATCTAGAGAGCTTCAACAGGAATCGAAAGTAGTTCAACTAGCTTCACCCTCTTCTGAAAATGAAGAGTCAGATGATCAGAGGGAGGAACCTCATGAAGGGCCAAATAATGAGCCCCTAGAACCTGCTTAATTGTTAGAAATAACTCTTGAAGAACCTCCAGCCAAAAGGAATCCAAGGTGGCTTAAATAAATAGTGCATGAAGTAGAAAGGATAGCTGCTCCCAAAGGAACTTTCAGGGAAAGGAAGAGGCCTCATAGGTTTGGAGGCTATGTTGCACTGATGAGAAACATTAGTGATGTCGAACCTTCTTCATTTGAAGAATCAGATAAATTACAAGTATGGAAGGATTCCATGATTAAGGAATACATGTCTATTATAAAGAACAATGTTTGGGACATTGTGCCGAGGCCAAAAGGCAAATCAGTGGTTTCTTCCAAATGGATCTATAATATCAAACATGCAACTGATGGAAGTGTGGAAAAGTTCAAAGAAAGATTTGTAGCCAGAGGCTTCACTCATAAAGAAGGAATTGAATACGAAGAGACTTTTTCCTCTGTAGCCAGGTATACCTCCATTCAAACTATTATTGCTTTAGCTCTCGTTCTTGGCTGGAAGCTACATCAGATGGATGTAAAAACAACATGCTTGAATGGAAATATTGAACAGGAGGTATTTGTGGAATAACCAGATGTTTTTTTACTGCATAACAAAGGCACTCATGTATGCAATCTAAGGAAGGCCTTGTATGGTCTTAAGCAGGCTCCTAGAGTTTGGTATGACATGATTGATGATTGATGGCTTTCTTAAAATCTTGGGATTTCAGAAAAGTGATGTTGATGCAAATTTGTACTTCAAGGTAAGAGGTAACCAACCTGTTATACTAATCCTATATGTTGATGATATCTTTCTAACATGAGATGAAGGGATAATAGGCTGGTGTAAGAGGGATATAACCTCATAATTAGAGATGAAAGACTTAGGCTTGATGCATTACTTCCTAGGATTGGAAGTGTGGAAAAGACAGGGCTAGATATTTATGGCACAAGGAAAATACATAGTGGATGTACTAAAGAGGTTTGGTATGGTGGATTGAAAATCCATGTCTACTATGATGATTACCAACTTGAGGAAGATGCATGACTCTGATACAGGTTTAGATTTGGTGGATGCCACCATGTACATGCAGTTGATTGGATCATTGATGTACATGATCCACACTAGGCCAGATATATGCTATGCGGTGATTGCAATGAGTTAGTTCATGGATGAACCAAGATAGAGACACTGGGTGTCAGAAAATAACATATTGAGATATCTCAGAGGGACAATTACTTATGGTTTGAGATATACATCCAGTGGTGGTTTATTTATGCATGGGTATGCAAATGCTGACTGGGAAGGAATCCTAGTGGATCGGAAGAGTACTTATGGATACTGATTCAGTTTAGGATCTTCTATGATCTCTTGGTCAAACTGGAAGTAGGAATCCATTGCACAGAGTACAATAGAGGTTGAGTACATTGCATCAAGTGATGCTAGCAAGGAATCATTATGGCTCAGAAAATTGGTTTCTGGGTTGTTTGGAGACAAGCTCAAGATGACGGTGGTTCACTGTGATAATCAAAGTTGCATAAAATTGACAGAGAACCCGGTATTTCACGACAGGTCAAAACATATTGACATGAGGTACCAATACATCCGAGACTTGGTCTAGAGAAAAACTGTAAAGTTAGAGTACATAGCCACGCGCGAGTAGGTAGCTGATATCCTGACCAAGCCTCTGACCTCGAGACAGTTTGTGAAGTTGAGAGGCAAGCTTGGTGTGGCTGAGAATGACTTCTTCGTTGAGAGGGAGTGTTAAATTTTGCAACATTGACAATCATTCTCCAATGAGAGGCCATATGGGCCACCCTGAGGCTAGCCAGGGAGATTTGGAGAATCAACCAGTCTTGTGAGGTATTGACAAAATCCAGGGGGAACGTACAACCTCTGTGAGTCAAACCAAAAGTCAGGATGA
>SNQJ01S0044336.1:51612-68012 GCA_010110895.2 Picea sitchensis | reverse complement strand
TGAAAGAGAGATTACAACCGTTGCCTTGATGTCGTAAAGTCCCTTCCAACTGTCCTTCGTTCCCCACACACTTCTTGCTCCAAGGATTCTGAAACCATAGATTTGATAGCTACTCACAATCTATCTTGACAAAGAAAGTCTCAAATCCACTCTAACCAAACCAATAATTCCAAGCCAAAGAACCCCTTCTCCATGAGAGTTCCTCTCCTTTTATAAGTTGAAGAGGATAAGGTGAGGAGGTTAGGATGATCCCACTAAATCATGAAAGCGAGTAAGATCCAAACCATTCGGATGCCACCTCACCATAGAAGCTTCTCCTTCTAGAAGATTCGAGAAAACGCTCATTTTTCCCACGTGCTGACATTCTCGCACCCTAGCTATAGTGCAACCTGCGAACTGTTCGCACCCTGGCTATAGTGCAACCTGCGAGAATCGATCATTCTCGCACCCTGCCTATATAGCAACCTGCGAACATTCCTTTTTATAAGGTTTTTACATAGGAAAATGCAACTTCTTTTCTCAGGAGAAGTTCTTCTCCCTTCTCTCTTTAGGAACTTAGGCCACTGTGACCCCTTTGAAGGCAACAAATAGGTTTACATCATTAACGATCATAGGGATGACGAAAATAATGTGTAACACCTACCAATATCTTTGTGGAACATATGTTGTCAGTAGGATTCAAGAACTCGTTCATTCATACTATTTTGAATGAAGAAGAAGATAATTCATCTTCAAAGCTTCTCTCGTCCGTCCCTACCATCTCTGTGATTTTCCCAATATGCACTAAGTGTGTTTTAATGAAATCTCTAAGAATATCGCCATTAATAACAAAGGGCTCGAGGACATTGTTCATTAATTTTCATTAAAGAACAATTTTCCAAAGGTTATATTATGGTCATCTCTCCGAAAGGATTCATTTCAAGTTATTATCCAACTGAAAGAATACTCTCGTCAACCCATGGCAACAAAAACTAGACAACAATTTTGTGGTGATACTTTCAATATTTTTGGTTGTGAAGACCAGAACTTTCAATGGTCCAGAGCATATTCATATTACTAATATCCTCCTCCACAAAAAGACGTAATTTGGACATCCATAATTTCTCACGCAGGGTGTGTCCTTGAGGTATTCGAGTGCAAAGAACTTGTTGCATGGTGTGTTGAGAAGTACATGTCAAGCCAGAGAATTATGCAACTCCAAGATCATTCCCCCATATCCCTGTCACCTCAATTTTTTTATAATATGTTGAAGCTCCCAGAGCCAACACTTACCTTCAAAGGAGAAGACTGTAGAGAATTTCTAAATAAATATGACAATGGTCTGGATATCTTTCCTAAATATTTGGAGAACCCAACATCTGTTCCAGAAGACATAATCAGGATTCAGTTCAACGCTTTTAAAAAACCCTTTCGGGAAATCGCTTGGTTGTTTACCAGGTTGACAGTTCAGGAAAACACTGCTACCATTTCTTGCATGATTCTTTATATTTTATATTTTATAGTTACATAATAGGCTATCTTTGACTAGGGAAAGTTGATTTCCATAGAAATCTCATCCTAGTTATCACATTACAAAAGGGACAAAAAATTCTTTATGGATTCCTATTTGGTATTTTCTATAGTGTATTGTTGTCAATTTCCAAATCTGACTATAAGTAAGAGGGTGAAATGTGAAATATATACATTTACCTTCTAGTATTAGGCATTGTGGAGACACAATACTTCTCTGTATTCTTATGAAGTTTACAATGATTTTGTTTCAGTTTTCAAAGGACTATTGTTTGGTAAAAATACCCCCAGGATATCTGACCAAGCTAACAAAATCTTGGAGAAAAAGGGGACCATAGAACATATGGAAAATCACAGTGTCATCAGGATCTTATGTTCCAAATAAAATCCCTCTTTTCTTCCATACCATATATCTAATAAATTGTTTATTACAGAAGTGGCGAGGCAACACAATTTTTGGTTGCACTTTTTCCACGAAAACAGGAAAAAGAAATTCATCCCCTTGCCATGGAAAATTGGAGACTTCATATTCAGAAACACAAATAAAATTGACGATTTTTTGAATCACTTCAACAATGTAAATCTGAAGTATGTTGAAAGGATAAAGGGGTTTGACCCTAACAAGATCTTTGTGGAACATATGTTGTCAGTAGGATTCAACAACTCGTTCATTCATACTATTTTGAATGAAGAAGTGATGTAGGAGCATCGCCAACAAAGCACAAGTGGAGGACATCTAGGCGTGCTAGCGCATATTTTGAAGAAGTTTAAATTTTGAAGAATGTGTATCACACGAATCTTTTGAAAAGAGTTGTAAGTAAAAGAACATATTTAAATGTTGTAGAGATGGATGGATCATGAAGACATTAGAGAATGCATTTTCTTTTAATATAGCTAAGTGCAGTACAGATTCAATGTGTTCGATCTGATATGTCTGTCACCAATATTTATTGTAATAAATGTTAAGTAGTTGATAGATTTTAATTTGATAAGATAGATTTTGAGTCGTTGGAGGGAAGAAATTGAAGATCCCTCTTGCATAAAGTATTGGTATTGTTTCCCAGTAGTTGTTGTTGGCTCTCTAGTTGTTGATGGGCTACTGAATCTATTGTATAGGTTGCCATTGTAGTTGAGAGCTGAAAGCTACCGAGAAGCACTGTATGAATATATGTAATTTTCAGTTGAGCAGATATAACAGAGGAGCATTGTCCCAAATGTATGTTGTTGATGCATCTATCTGAGTGAATGAATGGTAGATTTCCTGTTTGTTTGGAATTCTCTGTTATTTCTTGTTCTTGAATTTATGCATGCATTTACATGGCTAGATATATGAATCTGTGAGGTTTAAATAAGTTTCAATTGTTTCTCTTTTACGAGTGAGTGAAAGGTGTGCATAGTGTCTACAAAGTGTGAGTTGACAGAGTCTATCCTGACTCACAGCTTAGAAGGGATAACGTGAACTTATATGTGCAAGAAGTGCAAAGCCTCCACAAGGTGTGTGTGACTGAGTCCATTTGGATTCAAAAAGATCTGGAAAATAAATTAGAGAGAGTTTATCCGCAAGGAGTGCGTGATTGAGTCTTTTGACTCAGAAGTTCAGGAGGAATAGTTGAATTCACCTACAAAGTGGTTGTAGCTTAGAGGAGAACTTGTTGCAAGGCATGCACAAGATGAATTTTTGACTAAGTGTCAAAAAAGAGAATCTACGGAAGAAAACGCCCGAGGAAAATTAAACTCAAGAGGGTGAGTGGAAAGAAATATTAAAAGAGAGGATTCCTTTAAGGTTTCCCAAAACTAACGAACCAAATCTATCTTGGAGGGAAGCGAGATTGTTCTAGAGCGTCAGATCTGGGAGAACTATGCGGGGTTGGACGTAAGATTTTCGGTGCTTCATGGTTTGGGAAGTTTGGAGGTGCATTATAATAGGAGAATCATGAACTCGCGAAGTCATGAAACAATATCAATTGTCGATTGCAAAGAAGACATGTGGCAGTGGATTAGGAATTCCGGGAGTCGGAAGTCCGAAGGTTTGTGTGTAAGGAGAACAAGAGTTTCGTGAAGTTTTGAAACCCGAAACATTGTTGGGATGTCAAAATCTGAGGAGACACATGACATAGATCCAAAGATATGGAGGAGAGTGCTTCGATAAGAACTGAAGCCAGAGATATTGATATTCTCGAAGCTTGAAATCACGTAGGGGTAGATCCACGTTCATATCCCGTGGTCATTTAGGAGAAAAGAGGCCTGTGTATAGTGGTTTTGGGTACCCGTAGGGACCCGAAGAGTCGATCTGACTCATTATATTGAACGATCCTTGATCGGGAGGTTGAGCAGTCCCTAGGAGAGAAGGGGGGGGTCCACAATAGAGTGGTATCAGAGAAGATACAAAATTGATTTATGTAGATAAAGGAGATAGAGAAGTAGGCTGATATGATCGAGTGGTATCAGATACATCAACACAATGCCACCTAGAATATGTGTAGAGCTGCTCGTAGCAAATAGAGCTATGGAAAGGGAGATGAGAGAACTACGTGCAAGGATGGATGCCATGGAAACAAAACAAAAAAGAGAACCTGATGTTGGAGACGTCAGTGATGCAGAAAATAAAGAAGTGGAAGTTGAAGAAGCTATAGCGGAAGATGTTGTGGAAGAGCTCTTACTGAAAGCAGTTGTTAAGTTGGGAGCTAGGTCCAAGATAGATTTCCCAATGTATGAAGGAAATTTGGACGTCGAATAATTGCTTGATTGGATATGAGAAATGGAAAAGTATTTTTAATATGAAGATGTCGATGAAGAGAAAAAGGTAAAACATGTTGTCACCAGGTTGAAAGGACATGAAAAACTGTGGTGGGATGAACTGTCGGCTAAAAGGAGAAGCAAAGGAAAAAAAAAGATCAAGAGTTGGGATCGAATGGTAGCCAAACGAAAGGATAAATTCATACCCAAGGAATACCAGATAAATCTGTTCAGGAGATTGTAGAATCTAAGATATAAAGGAATGACTGTGAAGGAGTACACAAAGGATTTCTACAGACTGAACATCAGGGCTGGACAAAAAGAGAGAGACGAGGAAAAATTTTCCAGGTACATCAATGGCCTGAGATATGAAATATAGTTGAGATCAGCATGATGACAGTGAATAAAGTGGAGGATACATACCAGATTGCGTTGAAAGTAGAAGAGAAGTTGGTCAGGAAGCAGATTCAAAAAAAAAAAAGGTAGAATCTTAAATAGAGGCAAAGGAGTTGCCCATGACAAGACACCAAAGCCCAAAGGTGAGACATAGAAGCCACATAGTCACTCTGAGAGAGGAGGAAGTTCCCGAGGAAGGAAAAGTGGTGGTAGAAACTCTTTCCCTAGAGGAAGAGGAAGAGGTAGAGGAGGTGAGATAAAGTGTTATTCCTGTGGAAAGGTAGGACACATGTCTTGGTAATTTCCCTAGAGGAAGAAAGAAGGAGGTGAAGCTCACATTTCGGAAGAGCATAAGCGAGATGTAGAGGTAAAAGTTTCATAAGATGGGAGATATTTGATGATGAAGAAAGTTCTCTTGAAGTAAGAGATAGAAGTTGAAAAGTCGGTACAGAGGAAAAATTTGTTCAGAACAACTTGCAAGACCAAGGATAGAGTTTGCAAGGTAATAATTGATAGTGGGAGCAATGATAAATTAGTATCCATATATATGTTGGAGAATTTAGAGATGGATATGATTGTACATCCAACACCATATAAAGTCTCATGGCTGCAAAAGGGTCATCAGGTAACAATCACTAAACATTGCATGTTTGAATTTAAGATAGGAGGATATAGAGATGAAATTCTATGTGATGTGATTCCCATGGACATATGTCATGTTTTGTTGGGAATACCATGGAAATATGACATGAATGTCATCCATGATGGGAGAATAAATAATTATACCTTGGAGAAAAATGGTAGGACACACATGTTGCTACAAATTGAAGAAAAGAAAGTGAAGGATGAAGCCAACATGAGTATACTTCTCATGAGTGGGAAGGAACTCCTGAATGAAGTTAAGAAGGAACAAAAGATGAAGTTTGTTGTAGTGAGGAAGCCGAGAGTTATCCTTTCTAGTAATTCCATGGAATATTTTCCTAAGGAAATTTAGGAACTGTTAGAAAATTTTGCTGACATAGTACTGGATGAGTTGCCAAGCTCATTTCCACCAATCAGAAGTATTAGTCATCACATTGATTTGATACCAGGAGAAATCTTGCTGAATAAAGCTGCATACAAGTTGACACCTCAAGAGAATGAGGAGGTGAAAATATAGATTCATGATCTGTTAGACAAAGGATTTCTTAGAGAAAGCTTGATTCCATGCGCAGTACCAACTGTATTGAGTCCGAAGAAGGATGGAGGGTGGAGAATGTGTACAGACTCAAGGGACATAAATAAGATCACCATTCAGTACAGATTTCCATTTTTGAGGATGGATGATTTGATGGATTGTTTAAGTGGAGCAAGCTATTTTTTAAAAATAGATTTGAAAAGTGGATATCACCAGATAAGGATGAGAGAAGGTGATGAGTGGAAAACAACATTCAAGACAAATGAGGGATTGTATGAATGACTTGTTATGTCGTTTGGATTAACAAATGCCCCAAGTACTTTTATGAGATTGATGAATCAAGTGTTAAAATATTTCATGGCAAGTTTGTGATTGTATCTGGGGAACTTGACATTGGTGATGAAGAGTTTATGGCGGGAGAATTTGTTGATAAATTTAAAGAAATCCTCTTTCATGAAGACATAACTCATTTATTTGGGTTTTGTGATCTCTTCAAATGAATTGAAGATGGATCCAGAGAAGGTGAAAGCAATCAGAGAATGGTCATCACCAAAGAATATATTCGAAGTACAAAGCTTCCATGGATTGGAAAGTTTTTACTGAAAGTTCATCAGAAATTTTAGTGAGATTGGTGCAAAAATGATGGACACAGTGAAGAAAAGACATAAGTCTTTCAAATGGATAGAAGAGGCTGAAAAGAGCTTCAACATATTGAAGGAGAATATAATGGAACAATTGATTTTGGTCTTGCTGGATTTTGGGAAGACATTTTAGGTGAGATGTGATGCAAGTGGAGTTGCAATTGGAGCAGTCTTAAGCAAATATAATAGGCCTATTGTGTATTTCAGTGTGAAGTTGAACGATGATAAAAGGAAGTACTCCACATATGAAAAAGAGTTATATGCCATAATTCAAGCCTTGAAGAAATGGAGACACTGTCTCGTTCTGAAGGATTTTTTTTTGTATAGTGATAATCAAGCTTTACAATTCATAACCAGACAAGAGAAGTTAAACCAGAGACATACCAAGTGGATAGAGTTTATGAAAAATTTCACTTTTGTCATTAAACATATTTCTGGTAATGCTAACAAGGTTGTTGATGTATTGAGCAAGAGATGTTTAACTCTACATGAATTTCAACTGAGGACCTTGGGGTTTGATCACCTTAAGGAAATGTACCACAATGATCCAGATTTCAAGGAAGTATATGAAGCATGTGTGAATCCTGTACTCAGAGACATAAGCCAGTGGGCCGAATATTTGATTCAAGATGGGTTTTTGTTCAAGGGATTCCATTTGTGCATACCAAAGTGTTCAATGAGGGAGAATTTGTTGAAGGAAAAGCATAGCGGAGGTCTAGCCAAACATTTCAGCCATGAAAAGACGTTTGCTCAGTTGAATGGTTCATATTATTGGCTAGGTATGAGAGCAGAGGTGTAGAAGTTTGTGAACAAGTGTAATAATTCCAGTATGCAAAGGGGAAGAAGCATAATGTTGGATTGTATCAACCATTGCCTATTCCAGAGAGGCCTTGGGATGCAATAACCATGGATTTTGTGTTAGGATTGCCAAGAACACAAATAGGAAGTGATTCCATATTTGTGGTAGTCGACATATTTTTGAATATGGCACACTTTATCCCATGCCAGAATACTAGTGATGCAATGCACATTGCTAACTTGTTTTTCAAAGAAGTTGTGAGACTCCATGGATTGCCCATGAGTATTGTTACAAACAAGGATACCAAATTTGTTGGTCATTTCTGGAGGACATTGTGGAAGAAGTTGGGGAAAAAACTACCCATTAGTTCTGTATATCACTCTCAAACAGATGGAAAGACTGAGGTGGTGAATCAAAGTTTAGGATATTTGTTGAGGATTTTGGTCACTTAACACCATAGATAGTGGGATTAGATTCTAGCACAAGCAGAGTTTGCATACAATGACTCATTAAACAGAAGAACTAGGAAGAGTTCATTTCAAATAGTGTATGGAATGAATCCAAGGGGAGTGTCAGAGTTAAGAGACCTAGAGAAAAATGAGTTTAGGAGATCTGGAGCCGAATATTTCGTTGCATAAATGCAGAAGCTCCATGACCAAATTAAACAATAGTTGCAGAAGAGAAACAATGAGTATAAGCAGAGAGTTGATCGACATAGGAGAAAACTTCAATTTGAGGTTGGAGATCAATTTCTATCACATTTAAGGAAGGAGAGGTTTCCGAGAGGAACATACAACAAGATGAAACTGAAAAAGATAGGACTGTGCAAAATCCTGAGAATATTTGGTGAGAATTCTTATGAGATAGAGTTGCCAGAAGATGTGGGTATATCTCCCATATTCAACATTGCAGACTTGTATCCTTATAGGGGAGATGGATCTTGGGGATCCGAAAATCAAAAGGAGATCCAATGGAAAAAGAAAATTCCTGCAGCAGAGAAGTCACAGATGGAGCAGATCATAGATCAACGAATTGGCAAGAAGACCCGAAGGAAAATGTATTTTGAGTATTTAGTAAAATGGAAAGGACACCCAAGAAGATGCCAGTTGGGTCGATGAAGCGGATATCCAGAAGCATGGAAAGTCAGTGTAGGAGCTCATGGACAAGAGTCCATGAATTTTTCAGCCATAGGAGTATGATTCGGGAGCATCACCAGCAAAGAACAAGTGGAGGACAGCTAAGCACGCTAGCACACATTTTGAATAAGTTTAAATTTTGAATAATGCATATCATGCAAATATTTTGAAAAGAGTTGTAATTAAAAGAACATCTTTAAATGTTGTAGAGTTAGATGTCTCATGAAGACATCAGAGAATGAATTTTCTTTTAATATAGCTAAGTGGAGTACAAATTTGATGTGTTCGATTTGATCTGTCTGTCACCAATATTTATTGCAATAAATGTTAAGTAGTTGATAGATTTTAATTTGATAAGATAGCTTTAGAATCGTTGGAGAGAAGAACTCAAAAATACCTCTTGCATAAAGTATTGGTATTGTTTCCCAGTAGTTGTTGTTGTCTCTCTAGTTGTTGATGGGCTGCTGAATCTATTGTATAGGTTTCCATTGTAGTCAAGAGATAAAAAATACCGAGAAGTAGCATATGACTATATGTAATTTTCAGTTGAGCAGATATAACATAGGAGAATTGTCCCAAATGTATGTTGTTGATGCGTCTATCTAAGTGAATGAATGGTAGATTTCCTGTTTGTTTGGAATTCTCTATTATTTCTTGTTCTTGAATTTATGCATGCATTTACATGGCTAGATGTATGAATCTATGAGGTTTAAATAAGTTTAAATTGTTTCTATTTTATGAGCAAGTGCAAGGTGTGCATAGTGTCTGCAAAGTTTGCGTTGACAGAGTCTATCCCGACTCACAACTCAGAAGGGATAACGTGAACTTATATGTGCAAGAAGTACAAAGCGTTCACAAGGTGTGCGTGTCTGAGTCCATTTGGATCCACAAATATCTGGAAAATAAATCAGAGAGAGTTTATCCATAAGGAGTGCATGATCAATTATTTTGACTCAGAAGTTCAGGAGGAATAGATGAAGTTGCCTACATAGTGGTTGGATCTCAGAGGAGAACCTATTGCAAGGTGTTCACATGATGAATTTTCGACTAAGTGTCAAAAAAGAGAATCTACGAAGGAAAAATGCCGAGGAAAAGAAAGTTCAGGAGGGTGAGTGGCGAGAAATATTCAAAGAGAGGAGTCCTTTAAGGTTTCCCAAAACTAATGAACCAGATTCGTCTCAGAGGTAAGCGAGATTTTTCCAGAGCATCAGATCTGGGAGAATTGCGCGGGGTTGGTCGTAAGAGTTTCAACGCTTCGTGGTTCGGGAAGTTTGGAGGTGCGTTATAAGAGCAGAGTCACAAACTCATGAAGTCACAAAATAATATCAAATGTCGGTTGCAAAGAAGACACGTGGCAATGAATTAGGAATTCTGGGATTTGAAAGTCCAGAGGTTTGTGTGTAAGGGGAAAAGGAGTTTCACGAAGTTGCGAAACCCAAAACATTGTTGGGTTGTCAAAATCCGAGGAGACACGCGGCATAGATCTGAAGATTTGGAGGAGAGCACTTTGGGAAGAACTAAAGCCAAATATCTTGATACCCATGAAGCTCGAAATTCCATAGGGGTAGATCCACGGTCATAGCCTGTGGTCATTTAGGAGAAAAGGGGCCCTGTGTATAGTGGTTTTGGGTACCCGCAGGGACTTGAAGAGTCGATCCGACAAAGTATATTGAACGATCCTTGACCGGGAAGTTGAATAGTCCCTAGGAGAGAAGGGGGGGTCTGTAATAAGAAGAAGATAACAACCAAGACACTCGTGTACACAATGCTAGTGACTTGGAAACAATACTCAGTACTAATGAGTTTTATAAGAAAAAAGGAAAGGGTCCTAGTGAAAAGAGCACCTAGTCTCCATTTGTTACTGCCAAAACTACCACATCTCGTAGAAATTCTCCAATGGCTCACCCAATTAGGAATATTACCAATAGTAGTTCAAATGGTGGAGGAGAGAAAAATCCCCCCCTAGAAAGATCGAGAGCTCACATAAACTCCCTCTGAGAAAAAAGAGGAAAAATTTAGTGCAAGAGGAACAAGACAATCTCATAGAAAATGACATCAATAGCTTCTCTCTTGAAGACATGGAGCTCGAGGCGAATATTGAGAAAATGTTTCCCACAATTGATCAACTGGGAAATTTGGCCCAACAAAATTCATCATTAGAGATAGTTTTGAGTGAAGAAGAGTCATTTACTTTCCAAAGAGTCATTTTTGACAAGGAATATAAAAATTTGATTTAGAAAGAGGTGATCAAAAAACTAAGAAGGGAAAATTTCGCTTAGAGGTTGACCTAAAACATATGTGATTGTCCCAAATCTCTAAAATTCATAGAGAAACCAGGGATGCTCTTGATGATTCTATTGATGGTATGGAATCATAAAACACTAAGTTAAAAGAAGGGATCAAAGAGTTGGAATATTCCTTATTGCCTCTTCCAATCCTTGCAAGTCCTTTATCAATGGTCAAACCAACCACACCTGCCAATAAATTGAAAGGATTTTCAAGCTTACTCACAACAGTCAGGAGTTATGTAGAAATAAATATTAAGAAGAGAATGTCACTAATAACAGAGGCATGGGAGGTTTTGAAAAATATTGTTTATTTTGGATCAAGGGCACATGCCTTCCATGAATATTTGCAAGCCGATATGAAGCATGAAGAAGGTTTTTACACTGATGGTGTATTACCACTTGGACTCAAAGTCTCTAACATGATGGAACTGAGAATAATAGAGGAGTATATGCCTTCCCCAAGTCGAATAAAACAACTAAATGATTGCTGGAAGGAAAATATTACAAACTTGAATAGCATTGTTCAAGCATGCAGCGAAGCCATACTGAAAAGAGAAGAACTGTTCAAGAGACTCACAGAGATAGACCTAGTATGAGGTACTAACAAAGTACAAGACCCTAAATTAATTCTCAACTCAATCTTCCTAACAAAGCAACAATGTGACGAACAAGTTGAGATATTTAAAGGGTTATCAGTTGAATTTTTTTATAGCATACTTGAATATAATGAAGATGAAATAGACAATTGGCTAGTTGATTATTGCGTGAAAAATCAATATATTGAGGAATCAGTACATGGTATTTCTCTTGACTTAAGAGACTTGGAAGGTGAGTTATTCAACATTAAAATTCGACATGAGATAAACGTCGCACCAATGAAAAACTATATTGAAGAATGGTTCAAAAAACCAATTGACAAATTAACCAATGAAGGGAAATAAACAATGGAGACGGTTCTCGTAACTATCGATGAAGACAATAAAAGGACAAAAAAAATCAAGTGAAGAGATAAGAGACCATCATAGTAAGTTCATACTGATCACATTTTTCTTTCTTTATCAATTTTCATCCAGTTACTCTGCTTCTTTAACTAGAAAGGTTTAACCGAAATCTGATAACTTCTCCCTGTCTTCTTTTCAGGTCTTGCTACTTCAACATCGCCCACCATTATCCTTCTACAACTTAATTATTGTGTATATTTTATTTATGGTCCGTGGGAGCCCCAATCCCAGTCTTAAGGACAATTGCATTTTAATTTCAAGGCTTTGTAATAGACTATATATTTTTCATAAATCCCAAGAGAACTATTTTAGGATCAGTTTTGACTGTACTTTGTAACTTTGAGTTTTGAGTATAAAGTATTTGAGATTGATCTATCATTATATTTTTTTGCGCTCCTCATGTTTCCACTCTATTAAAGTTCTCTTATGCATGTATACCATCTTCTTTTATTTTATGTGATAAAAAATGTTTAGTTTAACTATGATGGATGTGAGGAAATTTTGTCTATATTTTTCAAGTGTATGAGGTGTGCGGTTCCTGGTCATTTCTCATGAACTCTCTTTAAAAAGAAAAGAAAACAATTTCTTTCTTGTTATTTGTCTTGCAATAATTATATTTCTTTGATTACCATGACAAACTTCTACAAAGTCCCATATTCGAAAAATCTAGAGTCCCAAGAAAATCTTAAAACAAAGAGGAGTACCACCTCTATAAAAACACAGGGGGATTTGTATCCTCGTGAGGTTTTTGTTTTAGTCCTAACAGATTCAAGAGTCAACAAGGATTCTTCAGTTGCATCATGAAATTGCACAATTTTCAAGGGTGGAACCCCATGAAAATTGATTTCTAACTTTCACTTCTCTGCAACCTTTTTATTTTTCATGTTTACCTGTTATAGCAAGATTTGCCTCACCATTGCTATCTTGCACAGAGGACATTTTTCCATTTCCCTATGTAGACTTATCATCCCTTTTTGATGAATCCAGAGCTAAAAATATATATTTTTCCACATATACTCTCCCTATCAGTTATACAAGATGTGTATACGCATGCTGCTCCACTACAACTCGTGTATATTGGAATTTTTGCCAAAAAATACAAAATGAGGTTGGGTTTCCATGTCATGACAGAAGATCTCTGATCCTTGGCCTTCCATATACTGGAAATGTTCCAACTCATCCCTTCAGTTGCATTCTGAAGGCTATAAGAGCACAATTTCAAGCTATGGAAAAGAGGAGAAAGCATTCAACTTTGAGAGCAAAGTTACTCTGGATAAATTACTTCATATTGAGTTTGCATCCCTTTGTCCCTCAAGTCTAAACACAGTGTTCAACCCCCAAGCTCTTTCCCTATTGTTGAGAGGACCTCATTGCCTCTTTCCTATGAGATTTCCTTTGGTGGAGGATTGAAGTGGTGGAGACCCAGTTGGAAGGAACTTGGTTTCTTGGTTTCAAACCGTGTCAACACGAAAGTTTGTAATGTTGTCACTTTTGCTGACCAATTATTAATAGAAATACTCTTTTCCCGTCCTATTGGTATCTTGAAAATATATGATTATTATCCATGGGTGTGTTTGTAATGTTTATTAATGGATTATGCTATATGATGTGCTAACCCCTTTTATATTATCACTATGTACTTGCTCTGCTTGTTTGTCGAGAACTTCTTACAGGTATAAAGCTTTGGGTCTAAGTGATCAACAATGGAACATCATCAAACGTTGGATAGAGGTAGGCCTCTTCCTTGTATTGCACATTAGTCTATATAGCATATGTTGGAATTGAGTTGATTTCTATAGTCATACCTATCTATTGTGGTTTACCCTTGTCCATAGAGAGTTTTTCCCTTCTAACAGAAATGACGACTCCACTGGGGAGAGATCTTCCTTATAAGGGTTGAAGTACTTTTTCTTCTTACATTTCTCATTTTCCTTTGTATTTCTTGTCGTATCACTGCTTGATAGATTCTGTTCACTCCAAGTCTGAGGTTTCAGCCTTTTTCCCTTGCCTGGCCTTGTTTTAAATAATATAAGTCCTTTTTTCCTTGACAGTCACGTATACACGCTTACTGTCTCACTGCAAGAAGCGTATATATGCTCTATTCTCTTGAACAGTCACATATACCACTTCCCCTTGCTTGTTTTCTTGGTTTAGTGACTGCTGGGTGAGATTTGAAAATTGCTGAGCCTTCTCAGGTCTCTATAGTGCCTGTTGAGATTATCTAGGATGATAGGAAACCTGTTTGGAGTTGAATTTTTGGGCGGAGTCTTTCTCTTTGTTTTCCATTTTTTATTTTTCCTTGTTATCTAGGTTGTTTTCTTGGTTGATTGGTATTCTGATCGAGTTATTTCTTTTATACACAGTAGAATTTATATAACAGGTTCCTCATCAGTCCATGCATTTTCTTTTTAGTATATTGAAAATACAAAAAAATAGGCATTTTTGTCTTGGAATCTTTATCATTAGCTTAGCACATTTAGTGAAAGGTTGCATTTTAATTCTGAATTGCAGAGTTGAAATTGAATACTGCACTGTTCTTATTTAGCATATCATTCATTGAAAAGTTAAAGATAGACTTTGCATTATATCAATATTTATTTTCTTGCATTGTCATAACACCACGAGTTCCACTTCCATACCTTTTTGAGTAACCACAACCAATAAAATTTACACTTTAAACTAAAATTGATTAGTCACGATTTTATTTTTTAGGGTGCACAAACTAGCCTAGGATTTAGTTCCTTGGAATAGGATCTTGTGAGTAAACTTCTCCAAGGCAATTAAATCAACATATGTGTCTGAGACAGGGAGTCGAGAATTCCATTGTATAATTGGTAATATCAGGAGGCTCTGCTCACACCAGAGTTAATCACGATATCACGCAAAGTTAGTTGAAGGGATAACCCCTGGATACTCACCTAGCGTCAGAGATATTTCTGTGGATTTATTCGTATTTTGGGATCTTGCTAGTACCCATACCTCTGTGAGAGGTGGTGCTTTCAAGGTTTCAGGATTTTCTACCCCCATACGATGATCCAGACTTATGACTTCTCGCCTTTGCATCGATTATACAATGGTTGATTAGTTTCTTGACTTAGGTATCTCATAGGTTACTTGCAGGGGTTATTATGCTTGTATCCTATGTCATATAGGGGTCGAACAACACACATCCTTTATGGAGGATTACCTCTCCGGGGGGATCTGACTGACTGGTTATTAAGCCTACAAGGGCCCTTATAACTGATTATGTTACCTCCAAACTTTAGCAAGGATTCTCAGGTCCCTCTTGGATGACACATACCTTCTTTAGTGAAGGAGGCCACTCAACCACTTTAGCCCATTTGCATGCATATTGGTTGTTTGATTTTTTGGTATGCTCTTTGACTACTAGTCGACCTTAGGCATATATTTTGGGTTTCATCATTATGGACAATGGAGTTTCTTTTTCTCCCTCATTCACTGCTACCCACCCCATGATACCTTCTAATTTCATGGGGACGAACCCTTTATAATGGTATGCAGAACTACAAAACTCAGTCCACACCTTGGGTCTCTAGCCATTTTTCTGTTGATATGCCTTCCCACATGCAACCCTCTCCCTAGCCCACATATATGAATCATAGCATTGGACCTGGGGGCACCATGGCTATGATGCCTGCTTCTTTGTTTGATATGAGTCGTGTCCCCATGGGAGGTTGGAACCTTTCCCCCTATGGATCCAATACTAGCTACGTTCTTTCAGGAGCCAGTACTCAGATGGCTGCTTATCCCACTTATCACCCCCTACCCATGTATCTTTCGCCCGCCATGTCATTTCCTTCGAACACTTTTTCCATGACAGGTCCTCAATTACCACCAGGTATTTCATATGGAGAGAATCAATTTTACAGTTCGGGTTACCCTCTTTATGGTACCCCTTCATAAGGGGGCAACACATATCCTCACTTGAATAATCCTTATCCTACCTCGGTCTCTTCACAGACCTCAGTGACAATGCCCGTCCAAACCTCTTCGGACCATTTTGACGTGAACCAACACCTTTCTAGGCTAGGGCAAGAGGTATACCAAGATCCTGCTTGGCTTGCAATTTTTCAGAACCAATCTTTTCCCGGACCATGGAATCAAATGCCACCATCTATCGCTAGCCCAGTCACTGTCAGTCATACTGGTGCTCCATCTCCAAACTCTTCCAGTTATGTCGAAGATGGGTCGACTTCTTCTACAAACTACGTTGGCAGCTTGCCCCCAACCTCTACCAATTATGTTGGGGGCACCGTTCTTTTTTCCCCAAATCATATCCATGTCAAGTCTCCCTCTTTTATTCATCATACATGAGATGACTCTCTTTCCCTTGCTAGTTACATCAAGAAGCCTAGACGCCTAAGATGTAAGCCTAAATTCTTTTGCAGGACTTGTGAAGGAAGTCACCTTACTCATTTGTGTCCGATTACTGCCGAGATACTAGAAGTGTGGGGTTCACCCAAGAGCCCTTCAGATTCTGAGGCATCCGTAGTTTCTCTTCACACCACTTCTCCCTTGATCGTCTTGGTGGTTCCAACAACGCAATCTTCTCCCATGTTAAGCCCTAATATTGGCTCATTACCCCTTAATTGGGGCATATTACATTAGTAATGTTATTTTATTTATGTTGGATTTATTCCATTAGTTGTAATTATACCTCCTAGTCTCCTATATATACCAAGGAGACATTTTCATT
>SNQJ01S0044336.1:10152-34037 GCA_010110895.2 Picea sitchensis | reverse complement strand
CTCACTTTATTTTCAGTGTATCTTTTGTACTTGGGTACCTAACATGGCCTCGTTGCCGGGACCCAATCTTTATTTTCACCATAGTGATGTTCAAGGGGGGTGTTGGAGTTACTTCACACACACCTAGGATTTATTTTTCCTAAGGTTTTTATTTGTTCATTAGTCATAATTAGTCATTATCTAGTCTCCTATATTTTAGGAGAGAATATTCCACCTAGAGAATATTCTCTTTCAGTTCACACTTCAGTTTGACTAGTTGAGTTGAGTTTAGATGTTGCATTGGGATGATCACCATGATAATTCGACGTTGCCTTGGTATCATCACCAAAGTGACGAATTAGCCTTTATTCCTTGAGTTAACTCCTCACTACTTTTTGTTCAGTCAGTTAACTGAAGACTAGTTAACTCAACTAGGTGGCAGTTCACTCCCGTAACTGCCTGAGAGACTAGAATAGGTGGTAGTTCACTCCCGTAACTGTTGGTGTGTGTCCAAATCACTCTAGACCACCACTATGGAGACTTGGTTCACCTCAAGTTGAACTCATTGAGTTATACAGAGTATGTCATGTGCAAATTATTCATTATTCAAAACGGTTAATGATAACTCTTTCCATTCTTTCTCTCCTTCTTCTTCTTTTTCCAATTCTCTCTGCAAATGTGTGTATCATTGTTTATCCAGATCTATTCTGTGCAGGTCAACACATTTACACCATTAAATAAGAAATATAATTGCAATTTAATTCTAAGAAAGGAAATTACATAAAGGAAACTATGCTACATCTATTCTAACAATTCAAACTACAATAAAGAAATGCTTAAAAACAGAAATTTAAAACATGACATTAAAAAAGTAAACTAACAACTACATTAATCAACAACTAAGTAAGCAAGATCTATGTAAAACTAAAATAAGTGAGCTATGATTAAAAACTGAAATCAACTCTATCCATCCATCAAATCCCTGTCAAAGAAAACCCAAATTGAAACTTTGTTCTATTCTAATTAAAATTTTGTTTTAAACTTGATTATAAAATCATAAAAGAAATCATAATCTAATATCTAATTACACATGGGGTTAGTCTAGGGGTCTGCAGATCCATTCCTAACTACGAGAGTAATGCATTCTAACACACTTTATCATACTAACCTGCAAAAGAGAGCCAAAGCAAATTAGATTATAACAACAAACTAATTAACAAAATAGAAATGCATGTACAGGAAAATAAAGAGAACAAAACTATGAAATGCATAAACAACACAAAGACACTAACCAGACTGTTGGTGGCCCCCCAACAAGTCCTGGCTACTTCCTAAAATCCAACCACGAACTCAGCAACTAGAATTCACCATGAAAACTCAAAAACGTATTTCTGGCATAATCTGGCAATGTAAAAACTCAAAACAAAGTAAAAATGTGTTTGTCCCTATCACACTATTGTATATGATGCTTAACTTATGTCTGACCACCTCGGTGGTATTTATAATGTTTGCAGGCTAAGTGGTCGACCACAGGAGGTTCGAACCACTTCTAAAATTGGAAAATTTCATTAATGTTGCTCTAACTGCCGAAACAGAGCTACCCAATAATCACCCACCATAACAACCCAAAATTGAGTTGTCAAGAGTTCAATAGTTGGAGGGGATAAGCACGATAAAAACCCACGTTTTCGATTTTCCCATCACTGGCCACCAATACCATAACCACCAAGTCACCCTACGTTTTTGTGCAGGAAGAGGTGCTTGACGAAGTGTCAGATCGAGTGTCGGATGCTGAATTGAGAACCATGAACTGCTCTTAATCTGTTCACAATTTCAGGAAACAAATTGCATGGGAACTAATTGGGCATACTGTGCACAAAACCCATGTGCCATATTTTTCAGATTCCACTTCATCCTCCCAAACATTAATGTTTAAGTTTGTTGCCTGTAATAGTGTCGGATGAAGTACTAGAACGAGTGATGGAAGCAGAAACGTAGTGCATTTTCTCTCCGTAACATAAAAAAACGTGAGTTAGCTCTTGGAAATCATAAAACATGATGAATTATATCCAATACAATCATTAAACATGGATTATATGTATCGAGTGTCGATCATACCATTTTATCATCAAATTCTTCAAAAATCTCCTTCAAAAGATGAAAAACGCATATATACATTTGGCAAAAATGTATAATAACTGTCATAGAATTGATCATATCTCAGGCCCAACAGGTACTATGGCATACAAATTGGAGTTGCCTGTATCTTCACGAGGACACCCAGTTTTCCATGTTTCATGCTTAAAGAAGGTTATAGGCAACAAGATCCCAGTTCAAACTATATTGCTAGAACTTGACGAGGAAGGAAAAATCATATTGGAGCCTAAAGCCATCATTGACACAAGAGTTTGCCAACTGAGGAATAGATCCATTTCATAGTATCTCATTAAATGGAGGAAACTGTCGGTTGAAGATTCCACTTGGGAAGATGAGTCTTTTATAGAGAAGCATCCAGAGTTACTCAAGTGTTGTGGACAACACTTGTGTCAAGGGGAGGGGCATATTAAGCCCTAATATTGACTCATTACCCCTTAATTGGGGCATATTACATTAGTAATGTTATTTTATTTATGTCGGCTTTATTCCATTAGTTATAATTATACCTCCTAGTCTCCTATATATACCAAGGAGACATTTTCATTTGGAATCATCTTGGAATTGTACATTTATGCGGGCATAAGGAGGTTGCCCCCTCGAAGAGGCTTATTATCTGAATTTCTCTCTTTTTCAAGGCGTTGAGTACTTATTTTGAGGTTTTTTTATACTATATTGATATTTGGTTCTTAACATCCCGACCTCACCCCCTTTGTTAAGGGTGAAGTTTCTCTTGCCCCCGTTACTATGCATCCTTTTCAACCTATAATTAAAGAAGTGGCCACACCAGTGTAGTCTCTGGTCAACCCTAATCTCCCTGAAGAGAATGACACACCTTTCAGTCATGTCATCAACATTTCAAATCCTCCCCCTTCTAAACAAGAGAGATTTATTCGTCCCCCGAATGCTCTCCCTCCAAGTCCTGATGAGGTTCCTTTTGATTGGGATGACATGATGGGACATCCCATTCACCCACCTATGTATTTTCCATTAATAAACATTATTCGAACCATCAAAGAAACTGTATCCTCCGTCAACACCTTCTCCTCCTTGACTTGGAAAGCCTTGGGTTTTCCCAAGCTCTTGTTAGCTATCTGCAAGGTACTGACTTTCGGCAGAAGGCCGAGATGGGAGCCTTGGCCTCCCCCTTTACACATTGATTAAGAACAAAAAACGAGTCTCAGTTAAGATTTTTTCCGACTCATCTAAAAATTGAAAAGATTGTCGAGTGATTTGTCCCTTTCACACCCGTTAAAGTGGGACTTGAAAGGTCATGAGTCTTAGTTAAGCTATTTTCTGACTCACTACCAAAAATTGAAAATATTGTCGAGTGAACTTGTCTTTTTCACACTCGTAAATTGGATTTGAAAAGATGTCTATTTGGCACAAGTTTACCCCTTTTTCACACCAAGTAGACTAAAAGATATAAAAAATGACATTTTTTGGCGTTAAGTTGTGATTGCATCTCATGCCCTTGCTTGTAGTATTGAGCCTTTAGACGGTTCTTGCTTTGCATTATAAATCATTGCCTAAGTAGTTTGCATCCTCAACCAAGAAGAGCCTTATTTATATCCTTCGCAATTTGACACCCTATACCCTGGAGAGAACATCACCCTGAGTTTCCATCTCCTGCATGCATTTCCTTGCATTAAGCATAGGTATGTTCCACTACTGGAACTAGTTTTACTTACTTGCGACACTCGTTCCCTCCTCTGTATCATAACATTCATTTGTTATGAAAAAACAAAAAAAGACGGGTGAGAAGGGAGTAATATATTGTAATTGGCAGTAGTCGTGTCACCTTTGAATAGAGCACAAAGTTATTGAGTCCTTGTGTCATCATAATTTTGGGTTTAGCATGGCATTAGGAAGCTGATCTTTCTATAGATATTTCTCTACCGACGAGTTACTCTTCCAGTCCCTATAGAGAACATTATTGATTCCTCCTGCATCTAATTGTCACATCATTGAGTCCATGTTGTCGGAGTCCACCATCTGTCTCATGCTCTTGTTCAAAGGAGGTCTATCAACCTGTGTTGGCCACTCCTCATAAATATTGACTTTGCATGTCGACCATACCCTCAGTTTATCTCATAATCACATGATACTTTGGTCTTATCATGTACCCTGGCCCTACTTTCATCATTGGTAGGTCACCTTGAACCCATCAATCGACATTTCATCATTGGTCATTGACTGGGTGGTTTCCCTTATGTTCGACGGCAAGACATCTATTCACACTTTGGGATTCATGCAATGTCTTGGATGCCATTAGCCTTATTGGTGGTTTCCTCACCTTTGTCAGCAGTTTTTCATCATTGGTTGTTATTCAGAGGGTCCTTTTCATGTACCGCTTGCATTTGGCACACGCAAAAGACGCACAGGGTCATTGGTTCATGAACATGTTCTTTGTCCGATCTCCACCAAATCATGAAGCTCTTTCTTTGTTCCTCATGTTGACTGATGAGAGATGCCTCAATGATCTCCTTTCAGCGGGTCTCTTTCCATCGACTTCAGCTCATTTATTCTAGATATGGGACCTAGAGTTTTATGAGTACCTTGAGGCTTGCAGTCATTAGTGGAAGGCTCTTTCTCCATTGACAGATGGGAATTCATCAATGCCTCCTGATCAATGGATTTCTCAAGTGTTCGACATCGACTCCTTTTTCACACTTGTAGGAATGTACTCGGTGCCTTGATACCTACTTTCATTATTGGTAGGTTGTCTCGCGTTTGTTAATGGTATACCTCAATGACCAATAATCAAACGATGTCTCATCGTGTTCGACCTCAACTCCTTTATTCACATGATGCAGACTTTCACCTTTGGCGGGTAGTGTAGAAGACTTGAAGACATCACTATGAGGCTGCAGCTTTCCTGAGTTGTTGCTTCCCCTTCATTGGACCAGTACCTATTTGACATCAGTGATCATGGGAGATCATATTGTACTTCATGGTATATAGATATCTTCAGATTGATTTTGAGACTGGTTTCACTGGGCCTTGTTCATGACTATGACAACCTTTGGCATGTAATCACATTTGTATTTGCCTATTCATGGCCATGAACACTTGTTTGGTATATTTTCCACATGGATATACATTGTATTCTTGGTAGCCATGTATGCAAAGTCAGTACATAATGTAATGGGCAATTGAGTTCGTCCAGTTGGTTCTCTACCACTCCACTTCTGGGTTATTTATAATGTATTTCGGCCATCACAGATACTCCTCTAATCTCACACATTAGGGGGAATTTGTTATAGCAATATTTTCCTCACCATTGCTATCTTGCACAAAGGGCCTTTTTCCATTTCCCTATGTAGACTTATCATCCCTTTTTGATGAATCCAGAGATAAAAATATACATTTTTCCACATATATGCTCCTTATCAATTATACAAGATGCGTATATGCATGCTTCTCCACTACAACTCATGTATATCGATATTTGTGCCAGAAAATACAAAATTAGGTCGGGTTTCCATGTCACGACAGAAGATCTTTGATCCTTGGCCTTCCATATACTGAAAACATTCTGACTCGGCCCTTCAGTTTCATTTTGAAGGCTATAAGAGCACAATTTCGAGCTATGGAAAAGAAGAGAAAGCATTCAACTTTGAGAGCAAAGTTACTTTAGAGAAATTACTTCATATTGAGTTTGCATCCCTTTGTCCCTCAATTCTGAACATAGTGTTCAACCCCCAAGCTCTTTCCCTATTGTTGAGAGGACCTCATTGCCTCTTTCCTATGAGCTTTCCTTTGGTGGAGGATTGAAGTGGTGGAGACCTAGTTGGAAGGAACTTGGTTTCTTGGTTTCGAACCGTGCCGACACGAAAGTCTATAATGTTGTCACTTTTTCTGATCAATTATTAACAGAAATACTCTTTTCCAGTCCTATTGGTATCTTGTAAATATATGATTATTATCCATGGGCGTGTTTGTAATGTTTATTAATGGATTATGCTATCTGATGTGCTAACCCCTTTTATATTATCACTATGTACTTGCTCTTCTTGTTCGTCGAGAACTTCTTGCAGGTATAAAGCTTTGGGTCAAAGTGCTCAATGGTGGAAGATCATCAAACGTTGGATCGAGGTAGGCCTCTTCCTTGTATTGCACATTATTTTATATAGCATATGTTGGACTTGAGTTGATTTCTGCAGTCATACCTGTCTGTTGTGGTTTACCCTTGGCCATAGAGAGTTTTTCCCTTGTAACATTACCCTTCCTATTAACATTTTTTTGGAACTTTTGTGGTAGGCCACATGATGTAATGTAATGGAATCCTCCTCAAATATTTCTAACTCTTGAGAAGCTAGTTCTTCAACAATCACCCTAGTTTCAATCAATATCTGCTCCGATCAGTTGATTGCCTCTATCACATCTCCCACTTCCATGGCTTTGGGACTTTCTTCAATTTTGGGTAAGTCTTGTCCCTCATTTTGAATTTCTCTTTTTATTTTTGTGGAATTATGAACAATATGATATTTTCCCTTTTTTTGCTTAATAGGGTCTTTGTCTCTGTTGTCGTTCGAGTTTCCAGTGGATGTCCTTCTTTTTTCTTGACCACTACTTTGAGGTTTGGTCTTTGTTGAAGTAATTTTCTCGAATGCATTCAGTGAATTGGGGTTTTTATTTGTTATCTCTCTTCCCCTCATCTTGTAATACTCATTTTCACTAGCTAATTCTTCAATATCATTTAGGGTATCTTCAATGGATACCTCGGGGAGATTTTGGTTATCTCCACCTCCTTCTAATTTCTCATACTTACTAAAATATGAAGCATGCCCAACTAAACTCATGTGTGCAGAAAATGAATCTTTTGGATCAAAACCCTTGATGGCTTGAGGTTCCTTTAGATTGAGTTGCTCCAATTTATTAACATATTCATCTAAATGAGAAACAGGTTTGACATATATCTCTCCAACTCTCCATGGCAATGGGATAATTTTTTTTTCCTTTTCTCATTGAAAAAGTGTTCCTAATACTTATACTATCTACACACTTCAATGATGAAAATTATTTCAATCACAAAGAATGGTAACAACAAGGGTTTCCCTTAGAATCCATACAATCTCAGAAAACTAAATTCCTCCAAAGCTTCAAAAATTCCTTTCTCGACAATAAAGGATGCAACTTTCAGTGATAGCCTTGATGCGGTAGGACCATGAATCATTTTCTTAAAAGAAGAAAGAAAACCAATTTGGAATTCATAAAACTTATATGGGGATTTATGCCTCCATAACAATGGATACCAGAAAGAAGTTGGTTCTTTATTGGAATCCACATTTCTTTCTCAAGGAAAGTCCTCAAATATGTGACAGTAAACTATAACAAAGACCAAATATGAAGTCATGTAGATTTTTTTATATTTTCTCAGGATCCCCAACTGAAACGAAATCTCGTTTGAGATGATGTGAGCCCAATCAATCATGGTGTTTTCATGAATAACATGATGGAGAATATACACAATGGATTTTGGAACTAAAGCCATGGACTCTAGTCCAATTATTTTGGTGAAAATTAAGGAAAAATCTTTATATGGGTACTTCAGAGAGCATACCTTGACTTGAGTAGAATTTATGTCAATTCTAGGGGTTGTGAGAAAACTTTTGAGAAGATATGTTCCTTCTCCATGTTCTTTAAGAAACTCATATTCCTCTACATTCTTAAATAAATATAGTGGGGTCAGAGAGTCACAACATCCTCCCAAAAAATGAAGGGGACAAAGAAATCATCAACTTTTCTTGTATTTAGAAGATTCTTCACTCTGTATCAAACTTATCATCACACCAGAGTACCGGATCTTTAAAATATGCTACCTCTGGTACACATCTAACCAATGCAATGCCTAAACTCCAAACTTTGTTCAATTCCTTCTCTATACATGGGAGATACAAGTAGCACTTATATTCTTGTGACCACTAAAATTGGTGGTATTCACATCCAAGGGCGTTGAAAGTGTCATTGCAATACACGAATTTCCTTTTATTTGACAATTTTTGTGCATATTTCCTTTTTTTAAGAATAGGTGGCACTCCTTTCAATATAATATTTTACATCAAGGTGTTTAATTTTTTATTTGTTTTACCACATATTGACTTGATTATCAACCACTATAGCTCTTATTTCAAAGTTTCCAATTTAAACGACATGATTTTGGATTTATTGCAAAGCTTTTATGAAGATCACACCACTTAATAATAATAATAAATTCACACAAGTGGCGACTAATGTGGTGGTGGGGAAGTAAATGTCATTGGGAATGGTGATATGGTATTGAGAAACATGGAAAATAGTTAAGTATGGAGGTGCGAAGTGAGGAATGGAAATTGTAACATGATGAATGCGGGACTACGGGGTATGGAGAATGAAAAAAGAAGTAAGAGGGACTCCCGCATTTGCATTGATGAAATAGGATAAGTATAGAAAGGGTCAATTTTGTAGTTTTCGGAAATGAGTTAGTCATTCTGGAGGATGCAAAAATGTAAGATGTGGGTGTAGGGAAAAGGAGAATGGAATAAAAAGAGTTCCCCACATATGCATTCAAGAAATCAACCAAGTATGAAAAAGGAAAGAGGTGCATTATGAATTATGTGGAAATAGAAGAGGTATTTTTTAGTGTTGCGGGTTTGTGGGTTATGGGACTTAGGTATTTATGGGATGAGGAGTGGCTTGGTATCCCGCAACAAAGAAAAAGTGGCTAAGTGTCAGGATCATTGGGTATGAAAATAAACTAAGTATAGACTTGTGGGTTTGCGGACCTGCGGACTTGATGGTAGCCCAATCCACAACCTGCATTTCAAAGGGAAAAAAGGTTAAGTATAGAATATACAAGAAACACGAGAGGAGAAAGAAAAGAATAAGAGTGGATCTATATACACTATCATTGATCAATGAATGTAGATCAACATTTGGCTCCAAATGTGGGACAGTGACTACTTGTGGGTTATTGAGAATCCAAAAATCCTTGTCCATTGAGAAAAATGGAATAATAAATAAATAAAATTAGAAATGAAAAAGAAAAAGGGAAGAAGAGACAATTTGATAAAGAATATACAGAGGAGTACAGAAAAAGACTATGTACATGTTACGAGTTGGTGATTAACATAAGAAATGCTTAAGGTATTTCCCATTCATGAGAAATGCTTGATTGTTCCTTTCATGTCCTTCAACAAATATGAATTGAAACCAATGACCTTTAGAATCTAGTATGTGCCAATCCAAAGAGCTTCAAATTTTGTATGAAAATATGTTTTTTCCTTCGCTTTGTTCCACAACATAACTAGTTGGTATTTTTGAAAATATCTTGCGATAGTGCTCTTGTCAAACTATCTTTTGACCACTTGTTGTGTTTTGCTTATGGTTATTATTACTTTTACTCTTTGTTCTTTGAGTTGTAGAAATTTATTTTTGACACACTAGTTCAGCGGGAGTTATCTGACTAGTTCTATTTTAGACTTTCTATTTTTACCATCACTATTATGCATGCATGCATTCCTAAGGAAAGCTAACTGCTTGATTGTTTTTCTTAATTATGGAATGTTTTGACCTATATATGAGTGTATTCCACTCATTCATTGTATCATATTGATCATGATCTATGTATCAATCATCAACTCATTGGAGTAGTGTGAATATATTTTCTCATTCTTCCATATTGAATCTCTCTTCCTTTCTTGATAAGCTTTGTTTGTACTTGCTTTAGCTAGATCTCCTGTGCAGGTTTCCATGAAACACTGACATGGTATCAGAGCTATGCTGCTTGGAGCAAGATAGACAAGCCAAAGAATAAGGAAAATCGGGGTTTTGGCGAGCTAAATCCATGGTCATACCTTTCAACATTTATTCCTCGCAAAATATTACATTTTGAAGGAAACGACCATCGCAATATGTAAATAGGCCCATTTTGGAAGTGGGTTTTCAACCGTTTGGCGAGATTCCTCATCGTTTGCTGAGAAAGTAAGCCACAAGATAGCCTCCTGAAACTGATACGAATCTGTGGTCGTACCTTTCTACATTCATTGCTCCCAAAATATTATGTTTTGGAGGAAATGGCCCATGTGGAAAGTAAATCGGCCCATTTTGGAAGTGGGTTTTTAACCGTTTGACAATATTATTCATTGTTTGCTCAAAAAGTAAGTCACAAGATCATCTCCTAAAACTGATACGAATTTTCACTTAAATTGCCCTTTCTGTCGTGATTTCTTAATTTTTCACTTGTATATTGAGAGTAAATTTTTAGGGGTTAGAAATAGTGGGAGAGATGGATATGACAACTTTTATACAGTCAAACTTGGTGGTAATCCTCACGACATACAATTATTTTGATTGGAAGCCCAAGGCAGAATTCCAACTCAGAAAGAAAGGATTGTATAATTTGACGATGGCGACAGAAACATAACCTACATCAAGGATTGAGAAGATGAGATGGATGAATCATAAGGATGAGGCCACATGACTACTTATTGAGTTAATATCCACTGATTTATGGTTTCATGTTGCTGCATGCAAGATTCCAAACGATATCTGGACCACCTTGGAAGGACTCTTTGGAAAGTAGGATGAGATGCAAGGTCATATGCTTGAGGTAGAGTTGAATACCTTAGACCCTAAAAGTTTTGATAATATACAAGATTTTTTTACTAAATTTAAATCTTTGCTATTGAGCTTGTGTGAATGTGGTATTGATAAGTCTACACAAGAGAAACAACTTATTCTAACAATCTTGGCCAAGCTAGGACCAGAATATGTTGTATATGTCTCCAATTTCCATTCCGACAGATGTCTTTTTGGAAAAAATTGGAAAATGCCTACATTGGCTTAGTTCATTGAGTATCTTACACAAGAGAAGACAAAATCCATACAGATGGGCCTCATGAAATATCCCAAAGCAAATGCATTCACCATGCATGATGGAAAATGGTCATCCAAACATAATGGGAAGGAGGGATATTCCAAACCCTTCAACGATTCTTTAGGTTCAAGAGACTCTTCAGATTCCAAGAAGAAGTAGAAAGGAAAACAATGCACTTACTGCAATAAACTGAATCATGAAGAATCCACATGCATGAAGAAACAAATCGATCTTATGGCACAAACACTTCAACAGAACAACCTTGGAGACTTCATTCCTGAAGGAGCTAAGAAGAAGAAGGAAGAAGACCATGTGCCTAAGAAAGGTAATCATCATGCTCTGGTTACAATTAATTCCTCATCTGATTCATGGATTATAGATTCTGGTGCATCCCATCATATGGCAGCAAAAGATGAAGTTTTCTCTTCTTTGAGTCCATTCTCAAGACCCCCTATTCTCATGGGGGATGACACTCCAATAGAAGTAGTAGGATAAGGGAGAGTGGAACTCCGCAATTGGACTTTTGAGAATGTTCTACATGTTCCAAATATTTCTATGAATTTTCTCTTAGTTTATCAAATCACTCAGAAAGGTAAAAAGGTTGAATTTACATCAGATTCAGTTTCAGTAACTGACATGCATGACAATTCTATCATTGCAATTGGTGAGGTGGATCACAAGTCAAGGTTGTATAAATTCACTAAGTTTTGTGACGATGACTCCTCTATTCTACTTACACATAAGGAGAGTACTTTGCATGCACCTCCAGTGCAACATGCATATACTCTTGTTCTTCCATCAGTTTCAGACATCGGAGATGATTCCATACACTCATATTATGTACATGGAAATAAGCAAGTAGTACATCCAGATAAGAAGCCAACTTCGAAGCTTCAACAGATGCCCAATAAGGCACATACCACACTTCAGGAAGTAGACAACCTTGTAGGTAATCCATTGGATTCGAGGAGGACTTGATCTTAACATGAGGAGCCTTCTCATGTATTTTCAGCTTCAGAACCTGCGATGCCCATGCATTTATATATGGTTCAATCCACTGATCCACATACCTACAATAGGGTTGTGGGAAATCCATTATGGCAAGAAACCATGCAGAAGGAGTATGACTCACTCCTACAGAACCAAACTTGGAATCTGGTTCCACTTATGATGCAGGAGCATTGTACAAAGCCAAAGCACACGCCTAGCCAAAGGAACAGCTGAATGCACGAACGCAAAAGAGCACGTTTTTTTTTATGAAAGCGTTTTGAATTTTGAAAATTGAAGCATTAATGTAATAAGCTAGGAGAAGCATACTTACATTTATGTCTTGGGGATATGAACAGATCTGGAGAAATTACTTTCACCTGCCAGATGTAATAAGCATTTAATTTTGTTAATGTAAAGTAGGTAAATATGAATGTTAGATTAGACAGTTTAGAAGCGTAGGAGGGAAAATAGATATAGACACCCTCACCCTTGTATCATTGTAACAATAATATTATCATCATTGAGAGTTGTAGCATAGAGCTATAGAGAAGATTCCATGTACAGGAGCACTTGAGTTAATATATGAAGCTTTGACTCAATTTTCATGGTGTTATGATGCTTACTGTTTACATTAGTTGAATGGTATGTTTACAGTTGATTTGTTTCTCTGTTATGCATTTATTTCAATGTTGTGTTGTGCGTATGATTTCATGGTGAATGTATGAAGTCTAAGAGAGGATAAGAATGAGTTTCAATTGTTTCTCTTCCTGAGAATTCCTACAAGGAGTGCAGTGAACGTCCGCAAGGTGTGCGTTGACGAGGGTCTGAGTTTTATCTCAGAAAGATCAGGAGAGATATCATTGTTCTCATATCTGTAGAAGTGCAGGTGAAGCACAGAGTCATGCAAGGTGTGCGTAGGCTAGTGGAAGCCTTAGAATTTATCAACTAAGGTGAAGGTCAAGGGACTATTGTTGCAAAGAGTGCACAGGTTCGAAGACTCAAATAACCAAAGGTTATTTGAAAGTTTTCCGCAAGAAGTGTGAGCAGGAACCTTTTGGAAGTCTTGAGTTTGCAAGTGAAAGCTTAGGAGAGATAACGCCTTTGAAGTGTTTAAAGGGAGACAGAGATTGAAATTGTCGCATAGAAATTAAGTTCAGGAGGGAGAACATTCAATTGTTGGGCAGACGCCATTTGAAGCGTGAATCAGGCGGTCATTATTCTCCATGGAGAGCTCGCGAAGTCGCGAGGACCGTAGGATCCAGTGGAGCCATATGGACGGTGAGAGGCCTTCATGAAGGAAGTGCAAAGTTGCGAGAGTCATTGGATTTGGCAGAGTTGCAAGGTGATTAGAGGCCCATGAAACCCATCACCTTAGGATCCAAGATTAACATGAGCCTTTGATTGTGCTTTGTGTAATCCATTGGATCATATCGCAAACTCAGGGTTCGTGAGTTTGGAGGGCAGACCAAATTCTTGGTTTTGCATGAAGTTCCGAGTTGCGAGGATCAGGGAAGGAGATCCAGACCATTGGATCCAAACCACGGGAGAACCGTTGGATAAGAACCTCCGCGTGGTATCGCGTATCGTGAACTCGGGGTTTGAAAGAATTGGATTTTGACTGCAGAAGTCGTGAAGTGCTGAGCGCCAAGGACTCGTATGAACAAGCATCACGTCCTTTAATTGGAGACCGCGTGGTCGACATGTGGCACAAACATAGAGCGCAAAGAAAAGTGGAAGCGGGTGATAGGTAGTGGACACACGTCACCTAGGAAATGAGTCAACCCATTGTTGACTTATCGCGTCTCGAGGATTCGCAAAGGAGGAGAACAAGGGATCAATGCTCCAACTCATGAAGTTGCAAGTTGCGAGGGGTGCTAAAGCTAAGCCCTAGCCAGTGGTTGTTTGTAGAGGCACTAGCAAGGAAGGGGCCATACCCGTATCACACTCTCGGGTATCGGAGGTTTGGAGTCAAGGATATTCAATTCACAAACTCGCGAGATCGCGAGTCACTAAAGGTGCTTGCACTAAGGCCCAAGTTGTGGTCATGTGCAGGAGAAGACTCACACCTGGTGCATGTGGTGCAGGTGGAGTTTTCGTGAAGGACCTGTGGATCGGATTCGTTGAAGGTTTCAACAAGGAACCAAAGGAGCCGCTTCAGCTTGAGGAGAATTTAGAACGATCCTGAGCGGATCTCGGCCTGAGGGTCGGGGGTCTTGCTATCATTTGGTATCAGAGCATAGAACCATTTCTTTTCTTTATGTAGCAGAGAGAAGGGAGAAAATTTTACAGCCATGCCGCCGAGAAGAAGAGACAGGAAAATACCTGATCCAACAGAGGAAAGAAAAATGTCGAGAAGAAGAGACAGGCAAACACCTGATCCAGCAAGGGAAAGAGAGATGCGTGAATTACGTGCCAGGCTTGATGCTATGGAGATAACACAGAGATGCATAGTGAAAGAATACACTTAACAATTCTATAGGATAAACATCAGAGCAAGTCATCGGGAAAATGATGATAAAAAAGTTGTCAGGTACATGAATGGTCTACGATATGACATTCAATATGAGATGAGCATGATGACAATTCTGACTATGTAAGATGCTTATCAGATGGCTCTGAAAGATGAAGAGAAGTTGAGCCGGAAGAAAGTTCAAAGAGGCCGAGGTAGAATTCAAGCCAGAGGCAAAACAATTGCCCAAGACAGAACTCAGAAACCTAAAGAAGAGGGGAAGAAACCTCAAACTCAACCTAAGAGAGGAGGAAACTCATAGGGAAGGAAGTATGTTGATAGAAATGCATTTCCTCAAGCCAGAGGAAGAGGAAGAGATAGAGGAAGTGAAGTGAAATGCTTTGTCTGTGGAAAAATCGGACATAAATCCTATGAGTGTCCAGATAAGAAGAAAGATGGTGGTGAAACTCACATTACCAAAGCTCAAGGATGGAATGTTGAGGCAGAAGATGTTGAGGGCAGAAGATCTTTGATGATGAGGAAAGTTCTCTTAAAGCCAGAGAAGGAGGCTGAGAACCCAGCCCAAAGAAACAGTTTGTTTAGGACTGCTTGCAAAACTAAGGATAGAGTATGCAAGGTCATAGTGGACAGCGGTAGCATAAAAAATCTNTTGTTTAGGACTGCTTGCAAAACTAAGGATAGAGTATGCAAGGTCATAGTGGACAGCGGTAGCATAAACAATCTCGTATCTATAGAGATGGTAGAAAATCTGGAGCTGGAGGCTGTTGTACATCCAAGCCCATACAGAGTTTCGTGGCTACAAAAAGGACATCAGGTAAATGTCACTAAATAGTGTTTGGTTGAATTTAAAATAGGAGGATATAAAGATGAAATATTATGTGATGTCATTCCCATGGATGTTTGTCATCTATTGCTAGGTAGACCATGGCAATATGATAGAAACGTGGTTCATGATGGGAGAAAGAACACGTACACCCTGGAGAAAAATGGTAGGACTCACATGTTGCTGCCAATTAAGGATAAAGAAGTGAAAACATAAATGAGCAACACTGTACTTCTCATGAGTGGGAAGGAACTTCTTGATGAGGTTAAGAAGAAGGAAGACACACAATTTATTGTGGTCAGGAAGCCCAAAATTGTTTTGACCAGTACGAGAATAGATGATTTACCAGAAGAAATTCAGGAGATGCTGGAAGAGTTTGTTGATATAGTAGTGGATGAACTACCTTGTTTTTTGCCACCTATCAGGAGTATAAGTCATCATATTGATCTTATACCTGGAGCCAGTTTACTAAACAAATCCGCGTACAGATTGACGTCGTAGGAAAATGAAGAAGTTAAGAGACAGGTCCAGGATTTAATGGACAAAGGATTGATTCGAGAGAGCTTGAGTCCATGCGTTGTTTTGATAGTGCTTATCCCAAAGAAATATGGAGGCTAGAGAATGTGTATAGACTCAAGGACAATCAATAATATTACCATCAGATATAGATTTCCATTGCCGAGGAAGGACAACTTGATGGATTGCTTGAGTGGAGCAAGATTTTTTTCAAAGATTGATTTGAAAAGAGGATATCATCAGATTAGAATGAGAGAAGGTGATGAATGGAAGACAACATTCAAGACAAATGAAGGGCTATATGAATGGATTTTCATGCCATTTGTCTTAACGAATGCGCCCAGTACTTTCATGAGGTTGATGAATGAAGTCCTGAAGGATTTTATTGAGAAATTTGTCATTGTATATCTTGATGATATATTAATTTTCAAAAAAACTAAAGCATAGCACCTAAAGCATTTAGTTGCAGTGATGAGGAGATTACAGCAAGAGAAATTGTTGATCAATATGAAAAATTCTTCATTTATGAGGACATAACTCATTTATTTGGGTTTTGTTATCTCTGCAAATGAATTAAAAATGGATCCGGAAAAGATAAAGACGATTAAGAATTGGCCATCGCTGAAGAGCGTGTTTGAAGTTCAAAGCTTCCATGGTTTGGCTAGCTTCTACAAGAAATTCATCCAAAAATTCAGTGGAAATAGTGCACCAATGATGGATACAGTGAAGAAAAGACATAAATCTTTTCACTGGACGAAGGAAGCAAAAAAGAGTTTCAATCTGCTGAAGAAGAAGATCACTAAGTAACCAATTCTGGTTTTGCCAGATTTCAGCAAGACATTCCAGGTCAGGTGTGATGCAAGTGGATTTGCAATTGGAGTAGTCTTAAGCCAAGACGACATGACAGTCGTATATTTCAGTGACAAACTGAATGAAGCGAAGATTAAGTACTCCACATATGACAAGGAATTCTATGCAGTCATACAAGCGTTGAAGAAATGGAGACACTATTTGGTTCCCAAGGAGTTTGTTTTGTACAACGATAATCACGCTTTGCAATTCGTGACTCAACAGGAGAAGTTAAACCAAAAACATGCTAAATGGGTTGAATTCATGAATAATTTTACTTTTGTGATTAAGCATATTTCTGGAACTGCTAACAAATTTGTTGATGCTTTGAGCAGGAAATGTTTGCTTATGCAGGAATTCAGAGTCAAGACTTTGGGTTTTGATAACCTTGAGGAAATGTATAGAGATGATCTAGATTTTAAGGAGGCATATGAGGCATACGAGAATCCAAGTCTCAGAGATAGAATCCAATGGACTGGATACATGATCCATGATGGATTATTGTTCAGGGGAAATCAACTATGTATTCCAAAATGCTCCATGAGGGAGAATTTGCTGAAGGAAAAACACAGTGGAGGATTGGTCGGACACTTCGATCATGATAAGACGTTCTCAAAGTTGAATGGCTCATATTTTTGTCCAGGGATGAGGACAGATGTCAAGAAATTTGTAGATAGGTGCAGAATTTGTCAGCACACGAAGGGAAAAAGGCATAACACAGGGTTATATCAACCGTTACCCATTCCTGAAAGGCCATGGGACGTAGTGAGCATGGATTTTATATTGGGGATGCCAAGGAAACAAAGAGGATGTGATTCGATCTTTGTGGTAGTTGACAGATTTTCAAAGATGGCACATTTCATACCATGTCAGAAAACCAGCGATGCAACTCATATTGCCAACCTGTTTTTCAGGGAAGTTGTCAGACTTCACGGTTTTCCAAGGAGTATCGTGTCTGATTGAGATACCAAGTTTGTGGGAAATTTCTGGAGGACCTTATGGAAGAAGTTGGGGACACGTTTTTCTTTTAGCTCAGCATATCATCCTCAGACGGATGGACAGATAGAGGTCGTAAATAGGAGCTTGGGAGATTTGATGAGGAGCTTAGTAACTGAACACCACAGTCAGTGGGATCACATTCTTCCATAGGTGGAATTCACTTACAATGATTCACTCAATAGAATCACAGGGTAGAGTCCACTCTAGATTGTATATGGAATGCATCCAAGGGGAGTTTCTGAATTGAAAGATGTAGAACAAGCTGAATTTAGAAGTTCTAGTGCAGAGGACTTTGTAGAAGGAATGAAGGAGCTTCACAATTGAATTAAGGAGTGATTGTAGAGTACAAGTCAAGAATACAAGTAGAGAGTAGATCAACACAGGCGAGAACTTAAATTTGAAGTTGGTGATCTGATTTTTGCGCATCTGAGGAAGGAAAGGTTCCCAAGGGGAACGTATAACAAGCTCAAGATGAAAAAGATTGGATCGTGCAAGGTCATAAGGAAATTTGGGGCAAACGCATATGAGATTGAATTACCCGATGGGGTTGGAATCTCACCGATATTCAATGTCACGGATTTGTACCCTTACAGAGCTGAAGAATTAGGAGCAGAGGATGAGCAAGAAGAAATTCAATGGACAAAACAAATGCCTATAGTTGAAAATCCATAGATGGAAAGCATAATTGACAAGAGGATTATCAAAAAGACCAGGAGAAAGGAGTATTTTGAATACTTGGTCAAATGGAAGGGACATCCAGTTGAAGATTCCAGTTGGGAGGATGAAGTAGAAATTCAAAAGCATGGATAGACCATGCAAGAGCTCATGAACAGGAGTTCATGAAAATTTTCAAGCGAGGGAGTATGATGCAGGAGCATCGTACAAAGCCAAAGCACACACCTAGCCAAAGGAACAGTTGAACGCGCGGAGGCAAAAAGAGCACGTCTTTTTTATGAAAACATTTTGAATTTTGAAAACCGAAGCATTAATGTAATAAGCTAGGAGAATCGTACTTACATTTATGTCTTGGGGATATGAACAGATCTAAAGAAATTACTCTCACCTGCCGGATGTAATAGGCATTTAAGTCTGTTAATTTAAAGTAGGTAAATATGAATGTTAGATTAGACAGTTTAGAAGCATAGGAGGGAAAACGGATATAGACACCCTCACCCTTGTATCATTGTAATAGTAATATTATCATCATTGAGAGCTGTAGCAGAGAGCTGTAGAGAAGAACCCATGTACAGGAGAACTTGAGTTAATATATGAAGCTTTGACTCAATTTTCATGGTGTTATGATGCTTACTATTTACATTAGTTGAATGGTATGTTTACAATTGATTTGTTTCTCTGTTATGCATTTATTTCAATGTTGTGTTGTGTGTATGATTTCATGGTGAATGTATGAAGTCTGAGAGAGGAGAAGAATGAGTTTCAATTGTTTCTCTTCCTGAGAATTCTTGCAAGGAGTGCAGTGAACGTCCGCAAGGTGTGCATTGACGAGGGTCTGAGTTTTATCTCGGAAAGCTCAGGAGAGATATCATTGTTCTCATATCTGCAAAAGTGCAGGTGAAGCACAGAGTCGTGCAAGGTGTGCATAGGCTAGTGGAAGCCTTAGAATTTATCAAATAAGGTGAATGTCGAGGAACTACTATTGCAAAGAGTGCATAGGGTCGAAGACTCAAATAACCAAAGGTTATTTGAAAGTTTGTCGCAATAAGTGCAAGCAGGGACCTTTTGGAAGTCTTGAGCTTGCAAGTGAAAGCTCAGGAGAGATAACGCCTTTGAAGTGTTCAAAGGGAGATGAATATTGAAACCGTCGCATAGAAATTAAGTTCAATAGGGAGAACATTCAATCATTGGGTAGAAGTCATTTGAAGCATGAATCGGGCGGTCAGTATTCTCCGTGGAGAGCTCGCGAAGTCGCGAGGACCATAGGATCCAATGGAGCCATATGGACGGTGAGAGGCCTTCGTGAAGGAAGTGCGAAGTTGTGAGAGTCATTGGATTTGGTAGAGTTGCAAGGTGATTAGAGGCCAGTGAAACCCATCACCTTAGGATCCAGGATTAACGTGAGTCGTTGATCGTGCTTTGCGTAAGCTGCTGGATCATATCGCGAAATCAGGGTTCATGAGTTTGGAGGGCAAACCAAATTCTTGGTTTTGCGTGAATTTCTGAGTTGCGAGGAGCAGGGAAGGAGATCCAGACTGTTGGATCCAAACCACGGGAGAACCATTGGATAAGAACCTCTGCGTGGTATCGCGTATTGCGAACTCGGGGTTTGAAAGAATTGGATTTCGACTGTAGAAGTCACGAAGTGCTGAGCGCCGAGGACTTGTATGAACAGGCATCACGTCCTTTAAGTGGAGACCCCGTGGTTGACAGTTGGCAGAAACATAGAGTGCAAAGAAAAGTGGAAGCAGGTGACAGGTAGTGGACACACATTGCCTAGGAAAGGAGTCAACCCATTGTTGACTTATCGCGTTTCGGGGATTTGCAAAGGAGGAGCACAAGGGTTCAACACTCCAACTCGCGAAGTTGTGAGTTGCGAGGGGTGATAAAGCTAGGCCCTAGCCAGTGGTTGTTTGTAGAGGCGCTAGCAAGGAAGGGGCCATACTTGTATCGCACTCTCGGGTATCAGAGGTTTGGAGTCGAGGGTCTTCAATCCACAAACTCGCGAGATCGTGAGTCACGAAAGGTGCTTGCGCTAAGGCCTGGGTTGTGGTCGTGTGGAGGTGAAGACTCACACCTGGTGCATGGTGCAGGTGGAATTTTCGTGAAGGACCTGTGGATCGGATTCGTTGAAGGTTTCAACAAGGAACCAAAGGAGCCTCTTCTGCTTGAGGAGAATTTAGAATGATCCTGAGCGGATCTCGGCCCGAGGGTCGGGAGTCTTGCTATCAACTTCCACCAGAAAGGAATATTTTCAGGTGCAAATGGGCCCACATGATCAAGAGGTACAAGGTCCAACAAGTTGGCAAAGGACTTCATCAAATCCATAAATATTTCTACATCTTCACGAAGACTTTCAGTGAGAAGAAGTTTCAGACTTTGTGGGATCGTCTTGCAGTGAAGAACACAGTTTCCTAGCAGCTGCCATTTTCTTCTTTTGATACATTATCTTTTGAGGGGGGGTTTTGTTCCCATGTGGCTTTCCCTCTTTCCTCATTTTTATTTAGTGTTCATTAGTTGCATTGTACATGAGTACCTAAAATGGCCTAGTAGCCAAGACTCATTTTTTATTCCATAGTGATGTTCAGGGGGTGTTGGAGAAATTTCTATTTTTGACACACTAGTTCAGTGGGAGTTAACTGACTAGTTCTATTTTATACTTTCTATTTTTACCATCACTGTTATGCATGCATGCATTCCTAAGGAAAGCTAACTTCTTGATTGCTTTTCTTAATTATGGAATGTTTTTCCCTATATATGAGTGTATTCCACTCATTCATTGTATCATATTGATCATGATCTATGTATCAATCATCAGCTCATTGGAGTAGTGAATATATTTTCTCATTCTTCCATATTGAATCTATCTTCCTTTCTTGATAATCTTTGTTTGTACTTGCTTTAGCTAGATCTCCTATGCAGGTTTCCATGAAACATAGACATTTCCCATTCATGAGAAATTCTTGATTGTTCCTTTCATGTCCTTCAACAAATTTGAATTGAAACCAATGACCTTTTGAATCTAGTATGTGCCAATCCAAAGAGCTTCAAACTTTGTATGAAAATATGTTTTTTCCTTCACTTTGTTCCACAACATAACTAGTTGGTATTTTTGAAAATATCTTGCGATAGTGCTCTTGTCAAACTATATTTTGACCACTTGTTGTGTTTTTCTTATGGTCATTATTGCTTGTACTCTTTCTTCTTTGAGTTGTAGAATTTCATGGTATCTTTTCTATAAAGGTGACAATTCTTCTGTATGTTCGTTTTTTATGGAAAGGAACAAAGAATTTATATCCAAATGTAATGGCAACCTAGCTTATTTTCCATTTACCAAGGTGTATGGGAAATGTCCAATGCTATTGGCTTTCCCAGAGTGCATCTATCAATTTTTTATGCCATTTTTTATGGTTAGTTGCAATTGTCTTCTTGAAAATCTAAATTAATGTTTTGTTTGTTGATTCATCCAAACCATTTCTTTGTACGTAATAGTCAAATGATTGTCCTATGATGATGCCATATTCTCCACATAAATTTGTAAACTTGGACGAGATGAAGATTGAACCATTGTTTGTTATGGATTTTTCTAGGGTGTCGTTTCATCAGAGACATGACCTTTCATATGATGTGTCTCTTCATTAGTAATTAATTATTAGTTATTATTTATTCATTTATTATTCATATTTATATATATTTATGTTTGTTACATTGCCTTCCCCTTTAGAAATTCTTTGTCCTCAAAGCATGTTTATGGAGAGGCTTACGTATTCGTTCTGGCTCACAATGTCTTCACATGATTCTTTGTTTTTGGTGTTGTCAGGATTGATGATACGAGACGATATGAGTGATGAAGAGTTGAGAAAAATGATTGAATTGTGAAAGGGTCATACCATCCTAATTCAATATTTTGCAGAACATTTCTCTTCCACGATGACAGATTATCATGAGACTTAATTGCGTTGATATCAATATTTTTCAGATGATAAGTTATTCATTCTTGTCCCGAATAACATTGATATTCTCATTGGTTAAGATATCCACTCTTATGATTTGGATGTCGATAAGGAATTATTATAACACGATTTTCCCTTATCATACTTATAGTGTTTTCTTGGTTTAATTTCGATATACGATTTTCTTCACGCATTGATTTTTCCTTGTTAATGGATAAATTTTGATTAGTAAGTACACTTGGAGCTTCCATTGTTTGTACTCCAACATTTGATGTTGTCTTTTTCTCAATTGACCTTGCAACTTTTTGAGTTGTGACGTGAATTGGATCTGTAATTGTTCCATTTTCCATAACTTGGATTTGTTCATTTGAAAATTTTGATGCTTCCTTTTTTATAAGTAGTTCTAACATGTTTTCCAGAGACTTCTTATCATTCTTAAGATTTTTTTATTTGTCTAAATAGGTTTTTATTATGATTTTTTAAACGCAAATTTTCTTCATTATCTGATTTTCCGATATATTTGATGTCATGATTTTCAAGTTTTTCTTCCTTCAACTTTTTTATTTGTTCTAGTAACCCTTGATTAAGGTTCTTCAAACAAGAATTTTCTTCATTTTTTTCCAATAGGTTCTTCTCAATATCTTGATTCTCTTGTTCCAACTTTTGTATGCATTATTTTCGATCTTTTGACTTTTTGATCTATGTAAGTAGTTTTTTACCATGGTTTTTTAATCGAGAAATTTCTTTGTTTTTATCTGTGATAACTTCGTCAAATACTTTTTGCATCCTTGATATTGAATTTTGATTTTATTGAAGGATCACTTTAAAGATATCTTTAAAATCTTTTGATGAAGGTATTATCTCTTTTGACCTAGTAGGAGTGTCTTGAAATGCCATCATCTTGTTCTTATAGGGAAACGTCACAAACTTTTTCTCCATGTTTAAGATGAAGGTACCTATATTTTTAAACTAGGGTAACCCGAGAATGATGTCAATTTCTTTTTTAATTGTAACATACAATTGAGATATATAATCTAGTCATCAATTTTCACTTGTAATTCCTCAATTTGAAAAATATCTTCCTTTTCAATTATATTTGTCTCTAGAATTAATAATTTATTTTCCAAATCAAAATTAATGTAATTATCATTATGATCCAAGTTGATAACAATGTTAACCTCTCTTCCTTGAATACTCCCCTTTAATGTCTAAAAATCGTAACATAAGATTGGACAACCTTCATAAGCAAATCTTATTTTCATCATTTTGTAATTGTTCATTTTTTTAGTTTCCTTTATAATTTCTCCTCTAATTTGAATTAGAAATTATAATTACTTTTATCACCCCTCTATTTAATATTTATTTAAATAACCCTTTAACTTAAATAAAATATATTTTATTTCTTTATATTTCAATTTTTATTTATTTTTTAAATAAAATCCTTTAACGTTTGAATACCCTTCAACTTATTTTACTAAGATTAAAGAACTTAAAATATATTTCAATAATTATTTCCCTTTGTAACTTTTATATATATATAAAATATAAATACCTTAGAACCTTTAAATAAATTTTTTTTGGATTTTGATTTAACCCCCTTTTTATACTTCAATGTTC
>SNQJ01S0044335.1:57797-82537 GCA_010110895.2 Picea sitchensis | reverse complement strand
TTTCAAAACATTGGCTTTCTCTCGAAATAGGTGATAAATAGATAGTTTATTTGATTGAAAATATAAAGAAAATCTGAGGTATGAACTTCTACTCTACTGACCCAAGTTAAATTTTCAGGGAGATATCACTAGGTATGACAGAAGTTTCATCTGTACAAATGTTATCACCTAATCTACAACCAAAGGAACATAAAATTACGTTTTAATTCTCAAGAGTTTTCTCTGGATAAAATAAAATAAAATAAAATTTTAAAAATGAAATAAAATTTATAATAAGAAAGTAAGCAATAAAAAGACTTTAAAGAAAATAATTCGAGAATCCATAAGCAGACTCGCATAGGGATGATCATTTTCACGATAGAACATCTTAATCATATTTTTGTTTTTCCTTCTTATCTTCGAGTTGTACTTTCCTGTGATTATAAATATCTTAACTTGATCTTCATGGCGGGAAAAGGACTTCACTTTGACTCTAAAAGCTCATAAATAAGTCTGCAACATGAGAATAGGCAAAAATATTTATGATCCGTCTGACTTTAACTGAAAGAAAGTATGTATGGGATAATCCTAACTACTTTAGCTTTTCTAACAGATTTAGACTGATTAGTTTCGCTCAAGGAAAGTCCCTGGAAAATAAAATTTCCCCTTGAAAACTTCCCATAAGCGAAGGTGTTTTGAAGGTCAAAAGAAGATTAGTCCAGAGTAATCAAAGTGATTTAACAGACCTCTGATGCTAAATTATAAACAGATGTCATCCCTGGCATATTGTATACAAATTTATTGCCCCCGCTTCATGTTTTAAAAAATATAAGACAAATGGTGAAAGGAAATTCATAAAATGATTACCCCCATCTAGTCCAAAAAGAGATGATGAAAATAAATTCATTAAATGATTGTCCTGATCTCGACATTTAAATGAAAAATTATTGATTGAAGTGGTGAAAAAAAATTCAATATGGGAATTAGATAACTTCACTGGGGTACTGAACAGGCTCGTTGGCAGTGAAGAAATGTCTATGATATCTGCAAGGTTGTTATACATGTATTATAATGCACTATGGTAACTATTTCTCTTTTCGACTAGATCTACATTCTAAGACAACATGGGACTCCCTGATTAAAAAATTAAAATTACCTTGACTTGATGTGAACAAAATCGAATAGAATCTGATAGATCAGTTAAGGTTGTTTTGATTATCTTAAGAAAATATGAAATCAGTTTTAAGAAAGGAATCCATTAATAAGCCTAAACTCGAGATCGATGAATGATTAAGTTTTGAAAGTTTTCAGAGATATGGATGAAGTCCAAAGTCCATCCGTGTGTCCTTTTTCAGAATGTGTTTCACAAAAATGCAATAATGACTCCATTTACCCAATAAAGGATACTTGGTCTACTATTCTTATCTGTCTCACACGGAGACGAGATCCCTAGATGGAGCCTATGTTTGAACACATATATATTTATAAAACTTTAGACTTTAATAGATTTCATTCTCATTTAAATAAAAACAGCGCGCGCTTAATTCTCATCATTGATGAAGTCTCCCATTAAATCAAACGATCCTAATATCTTAAGAATTATGAAGTCGCCTACTCATTAACAAGTCAAATAACTAAAAGACTACATTCGAGAAATCGGGTTTCAGAGTTTTCAATGCAATCATTTCAACATACAACAATTCCAAAGTCCCGATAGCCGAAATCACGAAATCGTCTTAACCATCTTAATTGAGAATTAAGAATGATTAACAGTTAATTAATCATGTCGCGATTTCATGTTTTTGGAATCCTGGATGCAACGACTATCAAAGTCCCGATAGTCCAAGTCACGAAATTTTCTTAAAGCATTAAACCATATTAATTAATAATTAAAAATTATTAACTATTAATTAATCATATCGCGGTTTCACGTTTCGGAGATCCTGCCTCGAAATACTTTCAAAGCCCCGATAGCTGAAATCGCGAAGCTGTCTTAGGTTGATCACGATTATTTAAAGGGGTTAAACATGATTAAAGTTAATTAATCACATCGCGATTTCGCGTTTCGGGGATTATACCTTGAAATGTCATAAGATATCCTGATATCCGAAGTCGTGAATTTTTTTTAACGATAAGTGTGATTAACTGACGCATTAACGATAACTATCACGTAATTAATCTTTCGATAAATAATGACTCGAATAAATTCAAATTTCATCTATGATTTTCCCGAAAATTAATGACATTAATAGTTGATTTAGGACAATTATTCCAAGTGAGATACTAGACCACCATCGAAATCTTATTCATTAAGGAAAAGTAAATGCTTCTTCAGTAGAAGTATTGGCAAATCGACGCAATTAAAGGAAAAAGATATTGAATTTCAAATTTCAATGTGCGTTTTCACTAAGCAGTAAGTTTTCAAGGTAAGAAAATTTGTGCTTATCTTGTGATAGATATCAAAGCTCTAAGACCTGATACCATGGCTCCTCGAAAAGCAACTAAAGTGCCTAGTGAAGGATCGAGCCAGAAAACAGATATCCTCTCTGACACCTCGCCCAGAAACATAGACGTCGTTAAATCTTGGATGCAAGTGTTCAATATTCTGCAGTATGAATTGGTCAATTGTTTAGACGACTCAGGTGATGATGATATGAACAACCTAGCTACCAAATACAAAATTGTTTCCCAGTCAGAACTACATAAGATAGCGACGAGGCCTGGGCTCTTGCCCTACAACGATATGATCGGTTGGGGGTTGGAGAATGTGGTTATCCCTACCATAACCATTTTCAATTCACAAAAGGTCGCAGTTGGGTCTTTCAGGCCAGAACATCTACAGGTGATGTACAAATTGTCTTTGGTATCCAATTTTGTTTACAATGCCAGTTTCCTAGTAGACTTTAACAAGAAGGAATGTGACCAATACGGAAAAAACCTTCTCGATTTAATTAAAGACTGGTACTCTCGCCCCGATAAGTTTAGAGCCGATTCCCATGGTATATACCCAGTTTTCGCACTAGAACCTCACATAATGTACATAGAAATGATGATGTGTAGACTCTACGGGAAAGAAAACACAACCCATTTCTTTTTACCATGGGTACCTATTTTGCACTCAGTAGCAGATGGGTATTATTTTGATTGGGCCAAGATATTGTCAAATTGTTTGGTTCAAGAGATTGCAAGATATCAGTCACTAAGATCCAAGGGGAAACCGACCCAATTTTTCATGTCGTCTTATATTATGGACTTCATCTGGTTTATGACGCCTTTTCTGCTAATGGGCTAGAGCTAGACTCCAAGTAGTGTTGAACCCATACATATTTATCATTCAAAGATTTGGGAAGACAAGGCGAAAGATTTCTTTTATGAAATCTGCAACTGGGTGGTGGTGCCAATGCACATCGTTATATATGGTTACCCACCTCCCAGAAATTTTGACAAAATTGTGACTAATCAGGGCAAGATAGCAGACTGGTACATCGAGGAGCATTTCTCCTATATTAGGGTTTTCGGTTGTTCGGTTCCTCCACATGCTCTGCCTCTATTTTTACTATATCGCTTGGTGTGTCATGAAGTATCACATCAAACTGTGCATGGGGGAATTATCAAAGAGTTGAAAGCAGTACAAAAGAAGGTATGGCTCATTTTTCCCATGCAAATTGGTACATTTTCTCTGTTGGACTTTAGCCATTCGAAAGTAGAAGCCGCGGCCCTGGAAGAATCAAGTTGGTTGATATTGAATTTAAGAAGAATGATCCATAGAAGATCGTAGGTAACCACATAGCTAATTGTAATCTGAAAATATATGAACATGAGGATTCTCCTCGAGATGAAATATTCCCAGGAGAGAGGTCCTATCAAGAGGTTTTGGATCGAATTCAAGATCTAACACCAGATAAAATGGCCAATTTTTATGATTTCCAGAAACATCGAAGAAATGGCCTCCCCAAAGTATTGCAAGGGGAAATCCTCACACCTCCAGCCACACAACAAACGGGGATCCAAGGGTTAGAAACATGGATCTCTAGTGGATAGGATGCCCGAGAAAATTTGGAGGAAACTGAGACCTTGATAGAGAAGGCAGAAGAAAAGCCACAGTCCACATCGGGTAAACCAACAAATGATATAGTTGGGAAGCAGACATCCACTAAGATAGGTATCCCTATAAAATATGTCACACCTCTACAGTTTAGTAGAGGGAACATGATAGCCAAAGTTGTATTCATAGGACACCTTACACGTATTTCAGCAGCAGAGATGCCTCCTTTAGAATTCTTCTTCAGTAAGAAGAGAAGGGTTGTGGTAAAGAGAGAAACACATCAGAAGGAGGGTGCAACTGTTAAAAGACATAAGGTGCTATTAGATGGGCAGGCCCTATAAGATAAAGGCTTCGCTACAGAGGTCGCAAGATCACTGGGAGCTTTCATGACAGAAAACCAGTTTTCAGTGAGCAGCCTGAAGCAGAAGTTGAAGCAGAAAGATATGTTGATAGGAAAATTGAAAAATCAAATGAAAACGGTGGAGAAAAATGTCAGGAGTGAGATCGACAAGGAAGTCCAGCAGCTCAAATCCAATCTTGATGAGATGCAGAAAAATTCATAGACAAGTAATGAATTAGTCAGACAGTTGCAAGCGAAGGTAATCTTAACCGAAAAAGCGGTAGTGGATATATCAACTTTCGAAACCCAAGCTCTAGAGGTACATAAGGAATCAGAATTAGTGCAGTGAAGCCTTTTCAATAAGGTGGAAGCTATCCAAAATAATTTTCGAGTGGTAAATCAATCCTTAGATAACATTTGTTTAAGAGAGCGAGAAGCTATTGTTGCTCAAGCCACTTTCTAGGAAGCAGTTGTATTGTTGACTAGAGAAGGAGTGCTTGTGGTTTCCAGGTTGTCTATTTCAGAACAATCCAGAGGCGATATAATACTCAAAACCTGGGAAGCCAATATAGCCAAAGGTAAAAAGATGTTTAAAGAAGTCAAAGAGGCTTGTGAATAATATTTTCAATTACTCAACCAAGAGTCATTAGGCCTCGGAAAAGATGATAGCTCTGAAATACTGGGACAAGTTGATATATCCAAACATCAACTTAATATCAAGACAAACATGGAAGAGGCTCAGGCTGAAATCTTGCTATTAAAACATATTGATATTACTCAGATAGATAGATGGCTCGTGAAGCCTAATGTGTAGCTACAGTCCATAATTTCAAAGGAAAAAAGAATGGAAGATAGATTGCCTAAATTAGAAAAGAAATTATATGTTTTTCAAGCAAATGACTAAACAGAACCCTCCATGCTAGTAGCACAATTTGTGAGAAAATGTGTTGAATGTATCAAGAAAGGAAAGGGAAACACCTCTGAGAACCAATGAGGTAGTCTGTACACATCATCTATACAGACCGTGATTAGAGATTATCTATTTCTGAGCTAGACAACAGGAAAGAAAAATGCCTCTGCCAGCATGACGAAAAGACAAAAGAGATGCAAGTGAAGCACTTTAGATTTCACTTTTTGTAATCTTTACTATTTTAGAAATAAGGAGAATTCCAACCGTTTAGGGTTGGGAACCTTTTGTATAAATACTTATTTAGAAGAATGAACAAAGTTTGCTTATTGTCATATTGTAACGAAGAAAACTCATCCTTTGTGAGTATTAATACAAGCACAGACAGGGATTCCAAATTTTGTGCAGTTTGAGTTATGTGCTCTTCTTGTATTTCATATTTCCAGTTTTCTTTATGTTACTCCTCGATAAGTGAATGACTGCAATTTAGTACAACATCTACTGTGATCTTATTTCATTTAGTTATTTGATAAGCCAATAGTTTTTCCTCTGTATTTTCTATCAGCAAATACAAGACCTACAAGTTACTTGGACCACTATATCATATACCCTTTCAGGGGTGCATTTCACTCTATCTTCTACTATAAACAAGGTAATCTTCTTATGTCATTAGTGCCTTAGCTTGTTTAATAGTTTTGTAACTTTCTTCATCACCACTCAATTTGATTAATTGACTCAGACGATGAAACACGGCCTCGATTTTGTTCAAATATTAATTTCATTTGAGGATTTAAATTCTTACATAACTAGCGGGAAGAAAAAGCATTCTTAAAACAAATCATTCCTTAATTCTTGATCCCTGAAATTATGCTTTGAGCCTTAAGTTTAATCTCATGAACAACACTTCCCATTAATCTTGCTCTGCCTGTGATGAAATTGTTGCAAGACGATGAAGAAGAACCTAATGATATTACCAAAAGAATGAACCAGTTTATTGAAGCACAACAAACCAAAGAACAAGTTAATGAGAAATTTCAAGATTATCAAGACAAGATGAAAGCCATTTTTTATAGGAGAGCAAAACAGAGAAATTGTATTCATGGTGATTTGTTGTTGAGATGGGATAGCAGGGGAGAATATCATGGCAAACATGGAAAGTTTGATCATTTATGTCTTGGACCTTACAATATTGTTGCAGTTTCAGGAAACAACTCATTTTCCCTTCATAATTTGGAAGGAAATTTGTTGGAATTTCCTGTGAATGTGTGGATCTTGAAACATTTCATTCAGTTTTAAAATTTTCATTTTTTATTCATTATATATAATCGTTTTTATTAGTTTTTCTTTGTCAGTTTTAAAAAGGATTTCTCAATAAATATGTTTGATAAATGTTTTTGGATGTGAAGTATGACTTATGAAGATTCATTAATCATTAAGGATGATCCAAATAAACAAAAAAATAAAGAACATCCTTTCTAAGAACTTCACTTAATAAACATTTTCTTTAAATGGATGAATTCCTTATGTTCTCTCATTTTAAAATCTTAATAAAAAAGATTTTTCCAACTACTAATGAATATTTTGACATGTTACTTTAAAAACTAGAAAAGAAAACATTTTACTTGTTTCTTCGTGAAATTTGAAAATGTATGTTTTGGGTAATTCTTTCTAGGTAGAGGCTCTAGTTTCAAACTTATGACGGATTGTTTTACTCAAGGCATGCTACTAAACTGGTATATTTTGGAAATATATAGTTAGGACTAAGGAAATTAAAATCTTTATGAGTATACTTTATCACTTACGTATTTCTAACTCATCCTTGACAAACAGACATCATCCCTTAATGTAAAAAACAATATTGATTGCCCCCATATCACACAAACTCACAAACAAAATGAAAGGGATGGTGAAAGGAAATTCAATTGGGAAATGCAGGTATCTTCAATGGGGATATGGATGCTCCCTAGAAGTGAATCAAGGCCTATGATGTCGAGGTGACTACTATTGATGATTACAGTTGCATGAGACATTCTTCAGGACACAAACTAATTGAGTTGACTTGAGAGAGAGCCCCTGAGACAGGAGTGTGGTTCCTCTCTGAGATAGAACTGGAACGTAGTGATGGCCTCCTCCTTACAGAGAGTTGAGAAGAACTCTATATGATTCTAATGTGTAACGTAGTGAGAAAGGAGATATGTTGAGTTGGACATGTTTGTGGCTGAGCACTAGGTGAACATCTGAATTCCCATAGAGTTGGGTTCATCGTCATAAGACAAAGATAAATATCATGTATTATCCTCCTCTAAGAATAGATTTGAGATGATGAAATCTAGATGACTCTCATGTGTAATTCAGTGGGAAAGAAGATCAGTTGAGTGGACGTGCCTGTGGAAAAGCACAGGTGAACGTGATCCTAGTGGCTGAGCACTAGTGGAAGTGGTTGTCATGTGTAATGTAGTGAGATAGAGTTATGGACATCCCTATGGATGTGCCCCTAGTGGTTGAGCACTAGTGGGTGTATGAGATCCCTTGCTATATTTTTCAATAGTCATACCTGCATGTAACCCTAATTGTAATGTAAAGGGTACAGGTCGGCCCCACCTTAATGTAATTGATAATTAATGTAAAAGATAATTAATCTGGTTAATATTAATTATATTGTGAGATAGAGAGGTCGGCCTTGTTTCTCCAATAGACACTTTTTTTGACAGGTCAAGTCTAATATAAGTAAAGGTAAATTCCCCATTGAGGAATCATATCTTTTGTGTGAGATTGGAAATTTCAGCAAGTACATCTTCTTGGGAAAAGTGAGCACCTCCCTTGGGCGTTAGTATTCTAGGGTTTGCAAGAACCCTCTTGTGTGCTAGGTTTTCTTGGTGGTGAAGGTATTTCTCTTGAAGAATATAGCAAAGGATTTGGCTGGGTTTTCTTCCTTTGTTGAGAAGGGTTTCCCAGGATACTTCTTGTGTACTTGTGCTTGGTGTTTCTTCTTGTGATCTTGGTTGCTACAATATAATTGGTTATGGTTTAAGTAAAATTTTAAAATGGAGTGAAATTCATTCTTAAACCTTGTCTATTGAAAAAACAACATGGTTTCATAGCATAGGTCTTGAAGAACCCCTGCACAAGCATTTAAAAAGGTAAATTGTCCTCCTTCTGCGGTTATGTATAGCCTTTAGGGTTTCTGCATAAATATGTACGACCCTCACTTAGTTAGCCTTTTCATCACTTTGCAAGTGGATGTTGAAGCTAAAACTTGGACCAAGTTTTACGACCTCTCTCAGCACATCTCCAGATTCCTTCAAAGTAAAAATCCAAGTATTTTGAGTTTTTTGGCCCTAGGGTTTCTAGGGTGCCGAAATTTTCTGCAGAATCTTGACTTTAGGGTTTCTGCAACTTTTTGAAGAAACGTTTCAACTCAACAAGAATTTATGTGATACTCTCAAAATTTGATTGTTGGCAGTCATAATTCCAACATAACCATTAGGTTTTCTAAATCTAGTTGGGAGAGTTTGAGAAGAAATCTGAATAAATAAAGAACATAACTTTAGTAGAAGATAGGCTTGATGAAGCAAACAAATTCAACTACTGGAAGTCAAGGCTTGAAGATAGGCTTGATGAAGCAAGCAAATTCAAATTTTACTAAAGCCTGGCCAAGCCCAAGTCACCCTTTGAAGAAGATGACTCCATTGAATGTGGGAAAATAAAAAAAATTACCAAATACAACTACCGATGAAGAAAAGAATATAAGAAAGGAAGAAGATGTCAAGGCAAGAAAAATAATCATCTACTCAGTAAGAGACAATCTCTTACCTCGTATTACCAATCTGAAGACAGCTTATGAAATGTATGAAGCATTTAAATAAATGTTTGAAAGTGACAACACCCTCAGATCTCTTATCTTGAAGAGCCAGCTTCAAAGTACCAAGATGGTGAAAGGTGATATAGTTGATATTTTCTTTATGAAGATATCAGAGATTAAAGAACAGCTAGAAGCCATTGGAGAAATCATGTCTGACGGAGAACTTGTCTTATCCACTCTCAATAACCTTCCAAAACATTGGGATCCTTTTCTTCAAAGTATTAGTGGAAGATAAAGTCTACCAACCTTTGATCGTATGTGGACAGACTGTACTCAAGAAGAACTTAGACATAGAAATAGAGGAGTGGAAGACTCCCCTGATGAAAATAATTCTCTTGCACTTCATACAAAGAAAGGAGGAAGATTCAAAAGAAACTTCAGACAAACATTCAGAGATGAGAAGTATTCATTAACCTCAAGTCCTAATCAGAGAAGAGATGTTTCAGAAATTCAGGGCTTCAAATGTGAGAAATATGGGCACTATGCAAGAAATTGTCCAACCAGGAAGAAGGGAAGACAATATGTTTCCACTGTTGACATTAATCTAGACCCACCTCAAAATAATGAAGATAAGAGAGAGGAGAAGTACTTTCTTGAAACCAAACACAAAACTAAACATGACTAAGAACCTAGGTAAAACGTTTGATCTCTAATTTTATAGTTGATTGCATTCTTAATAAGTGAAGGGTATTATCCCCAGTATGGGAGCCCTCAAGACTTGGACCATTATCCCTGGTATGGGAGTCCAAATATTATTTGATAAAGAAGAATTCCATCCTTCAGACTTCAGAGAGAGTTACTTGACTCAGAGGGAGTCAAAAAAAAATGAAAAGAAGGAAGAGATGATACCTTCTCCCCCTTCAGAAGTTCAGAGGGAGACACACATTATTCCAGCAGATCCAGTTGCTCCAGTTGATATGCCCAGATATATTGCAGTAGGGAATAAATGGCCTACCTAGGCTAAACAAACTCTATAGGAGACAGAGGAAAATACAAGTCCCTCAAGGGACATCCTGAGAAAGAAAAAGATATTTTCTTTAAGTTACTCTTCATCCATGAGCCACATCATTGATTATAATCCTTCTTGACATGAAGAATCAACATGTGAACAGGTATGGAAAGTTTCCATGACAAGAAGAATACCATTATACCTTAAATAATGATATATGAGATATTATTTAGAAACCAGAAGGGAAGCCTGTAGTGAATTCCAAGTGAATCTATAAGATCAAAGCATGCATCTAATGGAAGTATCAAAGTAAGATCTATAGCCAGAGGATTCTCACAAACAGAGGGATTTTTCTATACTGAGACACTTGATCCAGTAAGCCCGATACACTTCCATCCATACATCCATGAGTTGGAAACTATATCAGATGGATGGATTCTTGATGAGTTTGGGTTCAGCAAGAATGTTGTTGATACAAACCTATCTTATTACAGTGTTGGTGACGAGAGCCTAATTTTGATGACTTATTCAGAAAGCCTTGTTGTTGGATACAAGTAAGCTTTGACTTTTGATTTTGAGATGAAAGATCTGAGTATGATACACTACTTCTTGGGACAAGAAGTATTATAGAGAACCGATGAGACTTTTCCTAAGTCAAGGAAAACATACAGTGGGAATATTAAAGAAGTTTAGTATGACAGAATGCAAAACCACTATGATGGATTTGAAGAAAATGAATGATGATGATTCAGACAATAGTGATCCACAACTGATTGGACCATTAGTGTATATGGTTAACACTAGACCTGATTCATGCTATACAATGAATGTGATTAGAAAATCCATGAGTCAGTTGAGACAAACTCACTAGATAGAAGTAAATCATGTATTGAGATATATATGAAGCATAGTTGGATATGGCCTGAGATATGCCTCCAGTGTGAACTTGAGTTTGTAGGATATGCCAATACAGATTGTGCAGAGAGTACAGTGGACCAGAAGAGAACATCTGGTTGTTGTTTTACCATGAAGGTTGTCATGGTTTCTTGGTGCAGCAAGAAACAAAACCTATGTGGCCTTGAATACCACAGAAGCAGAGTATGTATCATTGAGTGTGTGAAGCAGTGCAGATTCATAAGATTCTGGCAAATTTACTTGATCATGAGATGGATTCTATGATGATAACCAGAGTTGTGTGTAAATCTCTTTGAGAACCCAGTGTTTCATGATAGATTGAAACACATTGAGATAAAATGTCATTATATGAGAGACTTGATGCAGAGGAAAATAGTACACTTGCAATACCTTCCTACACATGAGAAGATTGCAGACATATTCACCAAATTATCATGGTGAAGGATACCTCCCTAGTTGAGAGGGAGTGTTTATGACTACAACGAAGAAAAATTTCAAGGTACATCCGAGTGAGACTTGGCATGATGAAGAATGTCTCCCTAGTTGAGAGGGAGTGTTGATGATTACAGATGCATGAGACATTCTCCAGGACACTGATTGATTGAGTTGACCTGAGAGAGATCCCCTAAGACAGGAGTGTGGTTCCTATCTGAGACAGAACTGGAACATAGTGATGGCCTCCTCCTTACAGAGAGTTGAGAAGAACTCCTGATGATTCTACTTTGTAATGTAGTGATAAAGGAGATTTGTTGAGTTGGACGTGCCTGTGGCTGAGCACGAGGTGAACATGTGAATTCCCATAGAGTTTGGTGCATCGCCATGAGACAGAGATGAATATGATGTATTAGCCTCCTATGAGCAGAGAGTTGAGATGATGAACTCCAGATGAATCTCATGTGTAATGCAGTGGGAAAGAATATATGTTGAGTAGACGTGTCTGTGGATGAGCATAGGTGAACGTGATCCTAGTGATTGAGCACTAGTAAGAGTGGTTCTCCTGTGTAATGCAGTGAGATAGAGTTATGGACATCCATATGGATATGCCCCTAGTGGATGAGCACTAGTGGGTGTATGATATCCCTTGCTATATTGTTCAAGAGTCAGACCTGCCTGTAACCCTAATTGTAATGTAAAGGGTACAGGTCGGCCCCACCTTAATGTAATTAATGTAAAACATAATTAATCTGGTTAATATTAATTATATTGTGAGATAGAGAGGTCGGCCATGTTGTGCCAATAAACACTTTTGTTGACAGGTCAAGTCTAATATAAGTAAAGGTAAATTCCCCATTGAGGAATCATATCTTTTGTGTGAGATTGTAAATTTTAGCAAGTACATCTTCTTGGGAAAAGTGTGCACCTCTCTTGGGCGCTAGTCTTCTAGGGTTTCCAAGCACCCTCTTGTGTGCTAGGTTTTCTTGGTTGTGAAGGTATTTCTCTTGAAGAATGTAGCAAAGGATTTGGCTGGGTTTTCTTTCCTTTTTGAGAAGGGCTTCCCAAGATACTTCTTTTGTACTTGTGCTTGGTGTTTCTTCTTGTGATCTTGGTTGCTACAACATAATTGGTTATGGTTTAAGCAAAATGTTAAAATGGAATGAACTTCATGCTTAAACCTTGTCTATTGAAAAATCAACAACTACACAATAGGCTATGAACGATTTTTGGCAGTGTAGCAACACCATGAGGATGAGAAAGATTACCAATGAGTATCTTTATTTTATTACTCAATCAAACTAGTTTCCTTAGAAACAACTCTATTATGACCTTAATAGTTATATTTAAGATCTTAAATACCTTCAGTTGTTAAAACACCAGTTATAAATTTGAATTTTAAGCCAAAATTTATGACTGCATTACCCTAAACAGTGTCTGAGTAAGTTAATAAGTGAAAGTATTTTTATCTTTCTCTGTTCTTACTCTATCAAAACATGTTAAATTCTAAACTTTGTTAGTGGCTTAGTCTCTTCAATTATAAATTAATCACATAAATGAGAATAAAGGTTTTTACTATTGTTTAAAAGAGAAAATAGCATTCAATATGAGTGTTTAATCAGTTTTATTCCAGAATAATGACTCCATAACCCAATAAAAGGCACATGGTATGCATTTCTTTAGTGCCTCGTAGGGAGACACAATCCCCGGATGGAGCTAGATGTTATAACACAATTTAAAATTTTCACAATATTTAGAAATAAAACTTAGATGTATTTCCTAATGAGTTAAATAAGATGTTAGGTTTTATTCTAGTTTTTGGTTTTCTTTACTTTCGAAAAAAAATTGAAATAAAATCTTAAAACAAAGTTTCATTTTAAGATTATAGGAATTTAACGTAATTTAGTCTTTATAAACTTTATTTATGTAGTATAAACTTTATATTATCCTATTATTTTAATAAAAGTGCATATTTCATTGTAGGATTGATCGTGCGGTCTACTATTTTAATCAACGATCCACATTCTATCCCCCCCCCCTGCATGCTCAATGTTTAACAATGGAAAGGGGGGTGGGGNGGTTAGCATAAGCACTCAGGACCACACCGCAATCAATGTTGGATTGGTGTGTCTCCTAGGTTACGTAAACAAGCGATAAAAGGTGAATTGAAAGATTTGTCAATTTTTATTTAAATTTAATTATTTTCTTCACCAATTATAATTCGCCGCATATTCAAGTTTCATTTTGAAAAGGTAAAGGTGAAATTTTTTATGGTTAAGGTGTGATTTACAAAGATTTAAAACCATTAACACAACCCAACTTACCAGCGACATTCCAGACCGAGCATATTATGAATCAAATTTTTCCATAGGTAACTCGAAATCTTTTACTCTTCCAGCTTTTCGTTGTTTAAAATGGAGTCATCTAAATCAACCAAAGCTAAAAAACTGCTAATTGTTGAGGAAGAAGATTTAGTTGACAGAGATAAAGTTATTTTCGACCCAGTTTTATCATATGACTTGTTTGAAATTCACCAACTAGCACTCCAAAACTTTAGGGATTTAGTTGACCATTATCATGCTTGGGAGTCTAATTTGGAAAACTTTCTAGTGCCCCAAGTGTACTAATTTCCCGAATTTGTGATCTAGTGTGATTTGAACTACATTTCTTCTAAGAGAATGGTTATTTCTAAACATGGGTCTGTGATTATCGAGATAACTCCCCAATCAATTTATGAAATGCTAAGATGGCCATTAAAACCTAACAGTGAAACTCTAGATGAAATGGTATTATCCAAATTCTTCATAGAGTTAAATCATCGGGATAGAGTTGCCCTTTTATAGTCTTATTTTTGCAAGAACCTTGGTATCCCCGTGAATGATGTTACTCTTGAAACCAGCTTATTTCCTTAAATATCAAGGTAGATTATTGCAATGATATTTGTAATTTTAAGGAAAGATAATGACCTTTTGGTTGATGAATTTGTTTTAGGGTGTATGATGTCAATTTGTCCATTTACGATGAAACCCTTAACTAAATTCAACTATGCTCAATTTATAGTAGATAATATCCATCATCAATTGTCAAAATTTGAAACTCTCATAATTTTAAGATATCAATCCTACCTCGTTCACCTCTTTTTGTTTTCCCAAGGTGTTCACTTTTCACATCTTGGACTGAAAATTGAAGATGAAATTGGTAATCCAGTTTCAATCATACACTGGACTTCTCTAATTAAGAAAAATATTCAGAATGTGTGATTCTTAGAATATGTTAACCACTTCACATCAAAATCTTATCTGATTATACATGATGAGATGCCTCCTAGAGTCTTTCTAGAATGAAAGAAACTATTGCAGTTGAGTCTTGACAAAAGAGTATGGGATTGGTACATTTTTTTAGATCATACAGAGATTAGAAAATATGGCTCTTAACTACAACCTTTCCTATTGCCTACTTTCTTGACCCCTGGAGTCTTTTCATTGGAAATACATTAGACAGAGATTAAACTATGATCATATTAATTTTGTATCAAGAAATTAGTCTTACTCTATGTGGAAGAATTACTCATGTACCTATGATTTCCCATGGAACATCGAAAAAAGAATAATTTGAGGTCGTTAAGTTTGTTAAGAATAGCACTCCTTTTTCACTTTTGTTAGGAAGGAGGTGGATTGAGAAAGATCATATCCGGGGGAAAGAAGAATAGGAAGCTATAGAACAGAAAAAGCAAGAATTAAGGGATTTCATGGCTAGGAGAATAGCACGCTTAATAGAAGAACAGGAGGCCAAGTCGAAGCAACTAAGGGCTAGAGAACTAGTTGTAGAGGTTGAAAGAACACAAGAGGGCTTAAAGAACCTGTCCATGCACGAGAGAAGAGCACCTACCCATGAAGTAATAAGAGAAGAGGTATTCCACTTAAACCCTGTGAGAGACCCTTAGCAGTGCAAAGTTACTATGCTAAGAGCAGATAAGAATAAAAATGGAAAGAGGGATCCAGCGACTCAGATCACAGGAAAGAAAGAAATAAATCTCAGTAAGAAGAAATCAAAGCTAGAAAACTTGCAAGAGGTTCCAGAAAAAACTTCGTAGGAAGAAGGCTTGCAGAACTTGAACCTCGCCAGAATAGCAGAACAACGCAGACTGACACTTCACCAAAATGAATAAATATGATTGTTGGAGGCATCTCGACCATTAGAACGACGCCCTGGAATGACTAGAAATGCAGTTATTACCAGAAAGATCGGCATTGGACTGTTGGGACCACGCCACAATGGATGGATTGAGGCATTCTTTCCCGTTGGACGAATCTATTATGACTTTGTCTATTTGATCCGTCGAATGTCTCACTGAGGACACTTTTGCAAATTGTGATTATTCGAGCCCACAGAGAACTGATTGCTATCACTTTGTGCTTATTGAGACCTCGCCACCTATTTTTCTTACCTAAGTGTTTGTTCACCTCCCCGAGATATCTGATCCCAAGAGTTCATGGCGGGCGACCTTAGCACAGTAGAGAATTTTGTGGAGGAGATCATGATAGACCTTATGGTTGAGAAGGTCATGTCCATAGGAGTGCAGGCCTCATCGATGAGAGGATTGTAAGCATCCCCCTCGACTGCACGTCGATCTGGGCCATCATGAACCACGACAGAGAAAATAATCAAGCACCGCGACGACCTGGCGAACGTGAAGGTCATCCCGTCGATCCTGCCCGACTATATCCCGCCTCTAGCTGGCACAGTTAGTCATGACAGTGTCCCAAGAGATTTTGAGTACATCGTCATCACTGCGTACCTCCCGAAGGGGATACGCGTAGTGGGAACGAAGCTAGGACTGATCCCTGATCTTAAAATCAATGATTTTAACCTAAGAGATAGGAATAATTATGCGTTGCTCGCACCGCATAAGTACTTGACAAAGACAATGGGGAAGAAGTCGAAGATAGTCCCCCATCCATGGACTAAGGAGATCGTGAGTTAAACCATCCTCAACATCATGAATCTACCCCACTTCGGCATACATCAGGAGGTTAATGTGTGCGTTAAACTCCTCCTGGCATGCTACCATGGAGGTTATCTATGGTTATACAGGCACGTGACTATGGATCCGACGTTGATTCACATGATCACTGGATTAAGCATGCAAGGACCAAACCTCAGAAATTCTACCCAGAGAAGGCTGCAGATCGCACCCTGGAGCAGCGAATAAAAGACACCTATGGCAATGTGGAGAAGGGGAAGTAGGACTACAAGGTAGCCTCCATCCAAGATGGTGTAGTGTCCCTAGATTTCCAATTGATCATTGGTAATCTTGTCAGGAAGAATAGATGAATGCAAGTCATAGGGTTCATCGTCGACCTCGCAGGAAAATGCATTGAAAGGATGCAGATGAACTGGGCGAGCTACCTCGTCAACCAGTTGGAGCAGGATTTTCACGAAGCACAGGACCAGGGCTACAAGTTTCACTTCAACTGGTTGTTGATTCTATTTTCCTTTGTTGCTTGGGAGATGCCAGAGGGAGCGACCTTCCCTGATGTTGGAGCCGCCTTTGTTTTTCTAGCCCATCTCAAATTTCATGTCTTAATGCTCGAAATTGAAAGATGGTTTTCGTATTTTCCATCTATGGTTTCAAAATATCTGAAGTATTATCACGCAAGCAGTGATAATTATTGTACTCTCGAGGTGAGTTCTACTTTTCGGCAAAAAAAAAATTCCCCTTTTTGTTCTACCTCGGGATTTTGTATGTTGGATGTTATAGATCATGTAGTTCACAAGTCTCGAGCAACGAAACAACGAAATCGCTTTAAAATTTTACCCAGGGCAGTAACGAGAGTAAAGTTTTCTTAAATCACGATTAAACATCATCGGGTTTTCGTGCCTCGGCGTTCACTAAATCCAAAAGAATTATTGTCGTAACCCTGATAGCCGAAACCACGAAGTCCTTATGTTAGTAACTCGTGTCAAGGTTAAAGGTAAAAGATAAGCCATGGTTAAGTTTTGTCAAAAATTCGCCACTCGACGTGTTCACTTTTAAAAAGCTACACTGTCTAAGCCCGAGTCGCGAAGTCACGATAAAGATACGAACATAATCAATTAAACACTTAATCCATTTTTATCCTCCCTTTTAATTAAAGCGTATCGTCGCGATTTCGCGGTTTCGCGACTTGGCATGAAAACTTCCCGAAAGTTATACCTTCGAAGCTCTGAGTCGCGATATGGTGATATAAATAATTACGTAATTAATTAAGCATCTAATCAAAATTACGTTTTTATTAACCAAAGTCGATCATCGCAATTTCGGGGGTTAGAGGTTCAAAGGGTTAAAGCAAAAATTCCCGATACAAACTAGTACCGAAAGGTTAATTAACTTTGGTAAAACCGGATTAATTAAGCTAAATCAATATCTCTTGTGTTTTGATGCTTGCATAGTTTACGAGGCAGTCTTAATTATTCCTTACGCCAACTGACATTTCGAACCGCCAAAATGTATGGCATTAATTAGAAATAAGGCGAATCGACAATAAAGATTGGGTTTTTATTGCTAAATTTATTTCTAAACATGACTTGACAGATCTATTCTAAAAAGTACTGAGTTTTCGAATATATAGAGTTTTTATTCATTATAACAAATTCATTTCTATATTACGCAGAGCACACTTTCTCAACGAGCTAACTTCTGTATGTATACATATTTTTATCGCAGAAGAGCTAAAGCAGGATCTCCCTTCATGGACCCATGAAAAGCATCCAAAGCCAGCGTTGAGGTTTCGGGACAAGGTTCGTAAAACATCGCTGATACTTCACCTCGAAGTGTCGACTCTATCACGAACTGGTCATTCGTTTCTGATGTTCTGCAGGCCAAATTAGTGGATTATTTCGATGATTCCAGTGACAATGAAAAAGATGACATAACCACCAAATATAAGATCGTCATTCAATCGGGAATGCATAAAGTAGCGGCCAGGCCATGATTTCTCCCCTATTATGATATGGTCTGATGGGCATTAGACCATGTGGACATACCAACCAAAACCATCATGAATGAGAAGAAGTTCACCATCGGGACTTTCAGACCTGAACATTTGCAAGCTATGTACAAGTTGCCCACAGCGTCCGACCTTACATATGATGTCAAATTCTTGGAAGAGTTCAAACAGAAGGAATGTGTGCAGTATGACAAGACTATGTATAGCTTAATAAGAGATTGGGTTTTGCACCCTGCGAAGTTCAGGGCAGATAGTCATGGTATATATTCAATAGCTTCCTTGGAACCACAGTTCAAGTATGTAGCTATGATGGCATGCAAATTATATGGGAGAGAGGACACCTCACATTTCTTTCTTCAATGGGTGCCTCTAATATATCGAGTCGCCGAAGGTTGTTCCTTCGACTGGGAGAAAATGTTGTCTGATAGCTTGACCAGTCGGGTTACAGAGTATCGGGCGCAGAAATAGAGAGGAAAGATTTCTTCATTTTTTATGTATGCATACATTATGAACGTCGTGTGCTTTCTAACACCATTTCCCTTAATGAGCTGGAGTTGGACTCCAGCAGAGGATGAGCCCATCCACGTCTATCATTTGAAATTGTGGGAAAACAAAGTGGCAGATTTCGTATATGAAATATTCAACTGGGTGATGGTACCACTGCATGTCACTATTTTCGGCCACCCGCCACCCAGGATCTCGGACAGTATAGTGACGAATTTGAGCAGCATAGTTGACTGGTATGTAGAAGCCGAATTCTCATATCTCAGAGTTTTTGGGGCTTCTGTTCCCCCGCATGCATTGCCATTATTCATTCCCGACAAGTTGGCTTGTCGTGAGGTTGCTAGACAAACAGTAATCGGTGGAATAAGCAAGGAGCTTAAGGGATACTCAAAAAAGGTATGGCCACCTTTTCCTGTTCATTTAAATTCATATTCTTTGTTAGATTTCGAGCATGTTAAAGCTAAGGCAACAGCCCTGGAAGACCTAAAGTTGGTCCTTATTGAATTCAAGAAGCACGATCCGCAAATGATCATGAGTAATCATTTGGCCAGTTGCGGACTCAAGAGATTTGAACACGAAAATTCACCCTCGAATGACATTTTCCGAGGCACAAGATCTTATGTCGAGATTTTAGCTCAGATACAAACCTTGGCACCTGAAGAGAGGGCCGATGTTCTAAAATTCCAAGAACATCGACGTAGTTATCTTCCCGCAGTATTACAGGGTGAGAATTCAAGTACAACGGAGGTGAAACAAAAAGATGTCGAAGGCTCCAAGGATGTGACTCCCGGTCAAGAAAAAAACCAAGGCGGGGGAGAGCAAACTAAGAGTCTAAAAGCAGAGATAAATACTCCCGACCTGCCGAAGGAGCAAACTCTGGTTACTACTACGGGACAATCAGCGAAGCAAATTGGAGATCCTATCACATCAGTTACTCCCTTGCAGTCAACTCAGGGAAATATTGACTCAGGGTGGATCTTAAATGAAGAATTGAGGCCTATAAGGGTGGAATAGCTCCCTCTGAATGAGTTCTTCTTCGATAAGAAGAGAAAGGCAGTGGTAAAGAGAGAATTCTATCAGGAAGGGGAATCGACAGTCAAGAAATACAAAGTTATGACTGATGGGAAGGACAAGAAGAACCAACAGTTCGCAACAGAAATAGCTAGTACATTAGGAGCATATGCCACAGCGAACCAATTTTCAGTTGGGGTTTTGAAAAACCAGATCAAATGAAAAAATCGCCTCATCAAGACCCTAGAAGCCAGACTAGCCAGAACAGCAGAGGCTGCCAAAGACCAGGCGAGTGTAGGAATAGAGCAAGCAAGATTGGCCGATAAAAGTGAGATAGAGATGCTCAAGACTAAACTCGAACAAGCACAGATGGTGGTCCGAAATGGTCAAATGCAAGAAGGCCAGCAAAAAGATTTGATCGAATAGCTACAGGCTAGAGTGGAAATTGCCAAAAGTAAAGTGATAAATATCGGGATGTTCCAGTCCCAGGCGATGGAGATTCGGAGCAGAGTCTCTGTGGCCCAACGAAATTTACTCGCCAAGGTAGAGGTGATTCGGGACAACTGTTTTCTGGTTAATCAAGTTTTGGAGAGTTTATCTGCTAGGGAATGAGAAGCTAGAGCAGCACGGTTCGCCTTTCAAGAGGTTGTGATAGCTACAAACAATAGGGATTCAGGAATTACTCCCAGGTTTACCATTTCGGAGCAGACCAGAGGAAACATTCTATTAAAAGAATGGGAACACAACATCTCGGAAGGTAAGCTGCAAGCCAAGAGGGTAATGAAATCCTTAGAAGAGGCTTTTAGCTCTATAGATGGTAATATGCTAGGCATTGATAGCGGAGGTAATGCCGAGGCATTGATTCAAATGAATATGGCACAAAACTCACTTGATTTAAATGAAAAAGAGGAAAGAGATTCAGCCGAGATCTCACAAGTGACTATGGCGGACATAGTCCAAATAGATAAATGTATGATTAAACCAAGTGCACAATTATGCGCTATCGACATCATAGACAGACAGATGGAAGATAGGCTGCCACAATTAGCTCGAGATTGTTACAATTTTGAAGCCAATTGTCAAACAGAACCATTGAGGCTAATATCTCGGATGGTTGAAAGATGTGTCACCTGTACTGAGCATGCACGAGGACAAGCTTCTGGCACCAAGTAAAGACAGAGAAGAAGAAATGGAGTGATTTCTCTCCTCCCTATCATAATTGAAAATTTTGCAACAATTGAGATTCCATCTTATTGTAAAACTGTATAAATACACCATAGAAAGAAAGAAAAAGGGTTGGACCTTTTTGTGTCGATTGTAACAGAGGTTTTACATTTTGAAAGTTAATATAAAGCAAATCCGAAGATTCTCAATTCCGTCACGACTGTGTTATGAGTTTGTTTTCTTTTATCTCATATTTCGTTTCATTTCATATTCGTATCTGATGAATGCTTCGCTATAATTTAGTGCAACCTCTACTATAGTGAATGAATTTTGTTTTTCTATATTGTTTATTGTTTTTTCTCTGTACCAACTATCAACAGGTATAAGACCAGTCAACACTTTCAGAATTCTATATATAGTTTATGCTTCATCGGTTTATTTCTTCACATTTTTCTTCTTATGTTTATACGTGAGATTCTCCCTTGATAGGTGCCTTACTCGATAGACAGCTAAATGTTTTCTCCCACCTCATACATTTTATTAAAATATAACTCAGTTATGGGAAAGAGCCTTTGATTTGCACCCCGTTTTATTCCTGAAACCATAAACTCTCTTTTATACGACCGAATTGAGACAACACTTAATTTCCCTCTGAAGTTTTCTTATTTTACTGTTCCTCCATGACTGTCCCTGTACCAACACAGCCCAATATCGAACCCGGATTATCAAATCAAACACACATTGCATTAAACCTTTTCGATACTATTCTTAAAACAACCACTCCCCGGGTTGAACTCGAACGTTCATGGGAAGCGATTGAACAGGATATAAACATCCAAGAACAGTTGGAAGCTAGACAACGCCAACACCGAAATCTTCCCTAGTTTCCCTTGCCGAAGGTTGACGTTTCTCTCTTCTCTACCCTTTACCCACTTTCAGATGCCTAGACATTGTACTTTTAAGCCTTAAGTACAGACTCTGGAACAACATCTTTTTGGCGCCATTGTCGGGGACTAAAGTTACGAAATCTTTTTCCCTGGGAAAACGACATTTTTTTTTTGTTGAAAGTGTTACCCTTTGATAGTGAACAAAGAGTACACACATTTTTTAAGGCTTTCCAATATTTCACTTGGAAACTCCACAAATAATAAAGTGGCATCCGATCGAAGGAATACCAGAAAAAACCCGGATGGTAAGCAGATTACACCCGTTACTGATCCCGAGAAGATTCTAAAGGCGAGAGGATCTCTTAAGCCAACCGTTGTAGTCTATAAGCTTAAACACCCACAACTGAAGACTAAGAGTTCTTCTAAACCTTCAACTTCATGCAGTCCTCTCTTTGATGCTAAATATCTAACGTCAAACTGCTCCAAAGTTAGGAGTGAGATTCATCCGACAATCCCCTTAGGACACAAAGGAAAGGGCCCTTTTGAAAGTTCGTCGGTAATTGACATACCATCTATTCTTCAGTTTAATTTCCCGACCTCACCTAACTCTGAAGAGTGTGTTACACATTCGGTTTCCACACCCGTCGGTTCTCCTGATTTCATCTCTTGCAAATCTGAGGAACCAAGTCCTCGCGTTCCTTATCATTCATCGTCGAATTTTCCTCTTCACGAAGAAAACAAAGATTCACTTTTAATTTTCCGAAACCCCCTTTACGACCTTTCACTAATAACGATGGTCGTTGTCGGAGGGGGAGGTGGAGGGTTTGTCGGAGGAGGTGGTGGAGGTGCTCCGGGGGGAGGCGATGGAGGTCCTCCGGGGGAAGGAGATGGAGGTCAAGGGCCTATCCCTCCTCCTAGAGTGTTTGCTAAAGTAGCAGCAAGATACGCTCCTTTGGTTTTACCCGTCCCTTTACACGACCTTGCCGAAAATTATATAAAAAAATTGCCAAAATTCAATGGGGAAGGAGATCTGACCGCAGTCGAACATATTAATTTCTTTGATCAATTCGCAGACATCCTAGGTATTGAATATGAGGACGTGTATTCGAGGCTTCTTGTCCAAAAATTTGAAGGCCAGGTCCGAACTTGGTTTCGGATCCTACCTGCAGCATCTATCTTGTCTTATGACGTCTTGGAAGATGCTTTCCTCAGACAATGGGGCGAGAGAAAGGACCACCTATATTATTTAACTGAATTTGGGTCTTTAAGAAAAAAGAATTCAGAAACAGTCATGGAGTTTATTCAAAGATTCAACAAGTTGTATAACAAAATCCCACCCGAGGTTAAACCGTCCCAACCCACGGCCAAAGTAACTTTCGCAGGGGATTTCAAACCGGATTTTGCACTCCTTTTGCGAGAAAGAAGGGGAGCCACCCTAAACCGAATGTAGGATGATGCTGAAGAAATTGAGTCGAATATGATGGCTTCTGGTAAGCTTAAAGCTAGAGTAGAAACAGGAAACCGAGAAACTAAACGCTTTAGAGAACAAGCAGGTCCGTCAGGGTCTAATAGATCCACAGACGACAAATTAAACGATATGGCCAAGGTAATTAAAGAACTGTCTAATAAAATATCTAGAATGGAGCTAGAATAAGCCAAAGCTGATTCTTTCACCAAAAAGTATTTCAAGAGGAACCCCAACCCCCTGAACCATCAAAGACAGATAAAAAATGAAGATCAAAAAATACAAGCTACCCTAAAGGGTGAAAATTTTATAGGAGCGAACGATCTCCAAGATTTTGGAGATTCGGATAATGATGTCACGAACTTCGGTGATGACTGCACACAACCGTATCTGACTAGAGAAGATTATGAGAAATATCTAAACACTCAACAATCGTCGGTTAAGGATGAAGAAAGTGATCATACTGACCTTTGTGGCTCTCAACAAGAAACTGAAATGATAATGGCTGAGATCCAACCTAAGTACAACTTGAGATCTAAGAGTAAGCCCATCTCAACTACTCAACCTAAGAAAATCCTCCAAAGAGTTCAAACTTATGAGTCTACTCTGGAAGAGACCCTATTACCCAACAGCAAAATGAAAGTAGTAAGCACACAAGAGTCCGAAGTGGGAAAAGTTGAGACCCAAGCACAAAGAACCGAAACAACTAATAAAATTACACCTTCAACCAAGACAATGAGTAGTAAAGCGATCCAGACGAATAAGTCGAAAAGGAAGGATTCGGAAGTCCCAACTAAAGAAACAAACTAGGTGAGCGGAGTTTTCAGTTTTGAAAACGAGATAAATAAAATTAAGATACCAATCCCTCTGGTAGAATTAGCAAAAAACCATGTTTATCGGAAGCAGATTACCAAAGTGATGGGTGTCTCAGAGCTAGAAAGCCAGTCTGACATTTTAAACCTGGAAGATGACAAACCTAGCATCACTTTTGGTCCACATTTTGAAGGGGCCAAAGAAACTATTGCTCCCTTTTATATCACTTTAAATGTATACGATCAATTGTTACATAATTGCATGTTAGACTCTGGAGCCTCCCATAACATTATGCCTAAGATTATTATGGACAAATTGGGTCTCTATATCACCATACCTTATGGATATCTTTACTCTTTTGACTCGAGAAGGGTTAAGTGTATGGGAATGATAAAGGATTTAGTAGTTACCCTGGCACAGGTCCCGGTTAAGAGTATCTTGATGGATGTGGTTATTGTTGATATTCCCCCTAAGTATG